>QTSX02004269.1:0-284746 GCA_014839935.2 Entomophthora muscae
CCCCCTTAGGCCTCCACTTCAATTCCTGCCAAATGCTTGGGAATTTCTACCAAATCATTTTTTAATATTTATTTAAAAGGTTACTGAAAAAGCTCAAAAAAGGCCATCAATTTAATATTTTGGTATTATTCTGAAGATGCTCCCACCTAACCCACCCAAGAGACGTCTCTGGTTAAATATCATGTGCAAGAGCAGCCAGGAGCAGTGGTAATTGCATCCAAAGCACATTTCTGATGTTGGTTGGTTCAGTTTTTCTTTTTGACTATGTTCATTCAAAATTTGGCAAGATCTTCCTGCCTCAAGAAATGTATTTTTATCTGCTCATATCATTGGTCAATTGGTTTGTGACATTTAATCTGCCACCCCCATTCTATCCCATCCCTTAAATGAATGCAAGAGTTGTAAAAGACCTTGCTTCATCATTCTCTACTCTAATAAAGTTTGAAATTTGTTAGTGAAATCTGGCCATTTGGTTTTTTCTGTTGCTTTTGGTGCTCATTTGATTCCTTTCCCCCCCCCCTTTTGGCCTTCCAGGAATTGTTGGTGACAACCTTTTGGTTGTGACTGAAACCACAATTTTTATTGTGGTTGAGAGCTTGATTTTATTTCCTCCTAACCTGCTCCTCAATTCTCACAGAGGCAGCGTTTAATTGGGCAAGAGAGCCTGAAGTTTGGTTTCTTCTGGGACAGGCCCTGGTCTGGTGCACTGCTTCATGGCAGTAGAAACACAACCTGTCTCTGTAATGTCATTGCAACTTCTCAGGTGTCATGGCTGGTCTGGCTGCAGTGGGGCTTCTGGCCATCTGGGGTCCATGGGGGCACACCGTGGGTTTCTTGGTTTAAGCTTAGTCCTTGGAAGAGCACAATCAGTTGTTCTAATCCAATTGTGGGGTGGTGGTGCTTGAGGAGGTTCTTTAAGCCTGGATTCACGCCTTTTCTTAATAGGATGGTGGCCAATTTATTGTCCAGCATAGCACAGGTCTGTAGTTTGGTGAACTCTTCTACATAGGTCTGAAGTGGGCGGCTGTTTTGCTTGAATTCTAATAGGGTCATGAAGACAAAGTGACAGGTATTCTGGTCCTCTCCTGTGGCCATTAGTTCAGCCTCAAATTGAGCATAGTCTAAGAAAAACTCTATGTTGTTGGCAGTGGCTTTGCCAAACCAGTCTAGGGTGTTCCCTGTTAGCATGGATGCTACTCCCAAGACTTTGACTGTGTCTGTCAGGAATGCCCTTTCAGACCCTACTGACAATAATTTACCTCTTGAGACATCAGCATAAATAACCCCTTCTCTGGGGTTTATTGGGTCTCCTAAAATGGTTGGGTTAGTTAGTAGCTACTGTTCTATTTTACCTGAAATTGATGGGTTCAATACAGTCCTGGACAAAGGAAATTCAACACCGGGTTTTGAACCCGGGTCTCCTGCTGTTCATGTTGACTTTCAAATTGATGAAAACGTTGGTTTAGTTAAACACAAATTGTTACCTTCAATTAACAAATCCAGCCAATCAGCTGTTGCAGCAATTTTTTTGCTAGATGCTCTTAAGCATTCCAATGTCATTTACAACGGTTTTGACTTTGAATTAGTCACAACTTGCCCGTTGCCCACGGTTTCTGCTGTTTGTCCCTGTTCTCCTTCCCCAGTTTTGACTGGGGAATAGTTGCTCATCTTCTGCTTCTGCCTTTTCCTTTGGGTTGTTAATTTAAATCAAATATTGTTTTAAACCACCTTGAGGTCAGTATAATGTCTTCATTAAGACAAATAATCCTAGTTTTAATACCAAACTCCCCAGGATCTCCAAATTCCCCCAAATATCTCCAACTTCTTCTCCATGAGTTTGATCTCCTTTATTTTTCCTCCAGTTTATCATTTTGCTACCATGCTATATAAGGCTGGTAAGTTATGATCTATCACTTGTTCAATCAATAAAGTCAATTTCCTTACCTACTTAATTTATTCTTTTGCCTGCTCTTGAGTCCTGAAATCAAACACCATGATGCTACCCAAGTCATCCCAATGGGGACCATTTGGGTATAAATGGTTGGTTTGGTTGCTCCTTGTCCAGTCCCTTACTGCAGGCATATCTTTTGGAACCAGAGCAGATTCTGGTTCATCTCCTCCCAATTACCTGGAAAAGTTGTGGCGCCAAGTGGTACCAGGCGTATGGTACACCGCCACTCCATTGTCACAGAATCTCCCCATCACAGAGGAACCACAGGTCATGGGGCCAGTCTGCCCACTCCTTCCTTATTTCATCCCTAGGCTTCTGTTTTCCTTCTAAATTATCTTGGAGCTTACTTCATGTTGGGAAGGTTTGATCCCCTTTTGGGTTGATACCGTCTTATTGAAGAATTGTTTCATATGGGGATGGTCTCCATTCCAATTGGTTCTCAAATCACAGGGTTGAATCCATCTGTGGCCATACACTTTTTGGGTGGTATGTTTCCAAGTGGATGGGTTCCTGACAGTGTCATTGGGATAGGCAGCGGCATTGGCTAGGAAGTGCAGCCGTAGTACTGGCATGGCTCTTCTAGCTTCCTCTAGGATGAGCTTGCTCATCTGGGGCATGGTCACATTGGAGGTGGTTTGGTTCACAATGACGTTCTGTACTTGGGAGGAGGGTGCTGTGGTCGGTTCTTTGCTCTCTGGAGCATCCTTAGAATCATCCAAGGTATGGGTTGTTCTCTTCCACATGGAGGAGATTCATTATGATAGCCACAAATAACAGTAATAAGTGATAATCATAAAAACTAATATACAAGTAGCCCCAAGTGCTAATAACATCTTGGGGCCCAGGTTACCAAGTTTGGGGTGGATTGTCATAATGTCAGGATACCAAGAGTACCGTGGAGCTCCAGCAGGTGAGGGAGGAGTCAAAGCAGGTACTGGCATGGCCCACCGGATGATCAAACCTAACTTTACCATGTAGGAAAGGGCCTTCCCAGCCACAGCCCAAGGTCTAGCTGCTGGCAAGGCAGAGTCAATCAATCCCATGAGCGCCAGGTAAAGCACTCCCAGGAATTGACTACTCTGGCCAGTGGCATCAGAAGTGAGGAGGTTGAGATGGTTGGTTTGGGTGTTGGGGGCAGTTCCATGGGGACCAAGTAGGCAGTAGGATTGTTGTACTTCCCGTGGAAGATCAAAGGGTAGATGGTGATTGCTTTGCCGTCACAGACAATTTGGTAGGGCTCCTTGGGTGTGTTTGGGCAAGTGTACTACTGCAAGTCTTCCAATGTCCAGGGTTTGTGGTCAGTATTGGTGGGATACTCAGTGAAATGCACAGGGCCAAACAGAGCGTTGGGTGGACAGTAGTAGTCAAAGGCTTTGGCTTTGTCAAATGGGATCTGACTATCTATCCCAGTGGATGGGCACTGACGCTTGGGTGTATGCAGATGGAAGAGTATCAAAAATAGGTATGGAAACAGATTGGTGAACCAAAGGTTCATAACAACTTTATTTGGTAAGGATGACAATACAGAACTTTTTCAAGTGCTTCTGATTTATATACTTACTCACATGCAGAAGCCTCTGGGCATTCTTCTGGTGCTATCTGGGTGGCAAGGCTTGGCATCTCAGGTTCTGATGTTTGGTTGGCTGCTTCATGGTCATTTTTGGGGTTTTCAGGAACAGTTGTTTGGCTTTTTGATGATCCATCTTGGCTTGGGTGGCCATTGATTCTGGCAGGTTTGGCAACTGGGGTTATGGGGTTTTCCCCAATCTGATCATTATTTTTGGACTGGCTTGACAGGCTCTCCTGAGCTCAAAGAACTTGATTAAAAAAGGGGTCCCCAATTGGGGACCCCAAATTAATTAATGGAGGGTGGGCTTGATTTGGGTTTACTGGGCAGTTAAAAATAGCCTGCCCAAGCCCAGCCAAACCCACCAAGGCTTAGGAGTAGATTTTGGGGCCCAGAATGGGCCCCTCAGCTGCCACCAGGGCGGGAATGATTCCCGCATCTGGATTTGCTTTGAAAAGCAAAAATTCAGGTGCAGGCAAATCTTCCCCGCCTGCTAGCCCCGCCTGGTGGCTAGAAGCGGGTTTGATTCCCGCCCAGGGCTTTGAAACTGTTACTTTTGTAACATATTTGGTAAAATGCACAGGTCCAAAAGGGGCTCCTGGGGGACGGTATAGTGCCTGGGGAGGGTCAGCAGGTTGGTCTCCAGAGGGGGTGGTTGCCTGATGGTCTACTTGGCCGGAGTTAAGATGGAAGATCATTAAGATTAGATAAGGTAAGATTTGTTTGAACCAAAGGTTCATAAAACTTTATTATCATAAATGACAATATAGTCATCACCATACCGCCAGGGCTTTTATACCATAAGTTTTTTCTTTTTCAATTTTCACAGGGTTTTGGTTCACAGACAAGGCACTGGCAGGGCATGGATCTTGGTTTAGAGTCTTGAGGGCGACAGATCCAGGTTATGCCTGCTCTGGTGAATAGAAGTGACAATGCTTTATTCCACCACCACTGTTCACTATGTCACCTGAGTAGGTCAATTTCACTACCCATTCTGGACAGAAGACTGGCAGTTGCTGGTGGTCATTGGCAGAGTTAACAGTAGGTTTTGTTTTAACCTCCTTAAGGAAAGCTACCGCCTCTGCATAGGTCCAGATCTTTGGTGGTGCAAGGTTGGCATCAATCTGGTGACCATTTGGGGAATTGTCCTTGGGAGACTGGCGGGTCTTGGAGTAACTTGTCAACTCAGGTTTGCAATTTAACGGGTGGGCAGGTTCACATCCACTTTGTGTAACTTGAGTAGTCTTTGGAGGGTCAGGGTTTGATTCCAGGGTCTCCAATTTTGATTTTGAACCTCCATTATTGACGCTTGGCAGGTTTCTGCTCCCCTTGTTTGGGTTCATCTATCTCTGGTGGTCCAGGGCTTGACCCAACTAGCAGTTGGACGGTTCCCTGTCCACTCTGGTCAACATAAGGCTTTCCCTGAGACCCGGGTTTCAATTTCCAGGTTTTCAATACAAGTATTGAAATGTCATTCATGACATTACAGGGGGAATTGGATTCAACTGGCAAACTGGAGCAGTTTACCCATTTTTGATCAACCATTTGATTCAAGTCCGTTAAATCAGTCAATTTTGTTAAAGATTTTCCAGCTTTTTGAGCCTTCCTACTTGGCTGAATAATCCCTGGCATTACAGAATTTACCATGACACCACATTCCTCTTAATAAACATTATCTTATTCCAAATGTATGTTCTGTACCTCTTGTATGGATGTCTTCTCCCAAATTCAGTACTGAAACATATGCAGTTCAGTTGCAACATATAGATTTCTATTTGTATAGTAAAGTATGATAATAGTGGAAGCTGTTAATGCCAGCAACTCTGATTAATACTACTTATTCATGAATTAATGTTCCTGAGGCTATATTCATTACTGATGACTTTAGATCCTATATATATGTACAGTAAATTCAGAGCCTAAAGATAAAAATGCGGGATTGTCAAATTCTTTTGTGTGAACTCACCAACTTAATGGAGTGATTTTCATCCCATAACAACTTACTTTTTATATAAAAGGATGAAAAATATTCCATTAAGTTGGTGAGTTCATGAAAAATAATTTGACAATTCCACATTTTTACCTCTAGGTTCTGAATCTACAGTATTAGAATTGTGATAATTGACAACCCTCATCTTGTCCTCTATATAACTCTTCTCTTCTCTCATAATATATACATACAATTGATATACAGCTGTTCATTCTTATTCAATGATCTTCAATGAAGAATTAGACCTATTGCTCTTTTATAAGCAATAATTTATTATAATTAGGCCTTTTCAGATGCTAGAAAAACTAGCAATCCACTAAGATATAATAAAAGGTCTAGAAAGTCTAAAATTGTCTCAGGCCTACATGACAGATAATAATAAAAATAAATGATTCAGCTAGCTAATTAAAAAAAGCACCAAATCTAACACAAAGATGATCAAGAGGCTAATTTACGGCACTCCATAATAGAGAATAGCTAGGATTTAAAAACAAGTGCCTACTGTAGCGGGAACTGACTTGGTCCCTTCAACTTTCATCCTGATGGTACTTCACTCCCTAACAAATCAACCATTCAGTCATGTGGCAAATGGCCACATAATCTCATCCAGACATACTTGATCCCTAACTGTTACCTGGATCAGGCTCCAATAGTTTGGCTTAGAAGTCTAATATGTTATTCAAAAAACTATCTTTCTCATACTCTTCTTGCTTTCTCCATAGTCACATTTTTGTCAATACTATAGGCATATGATTCTAATGTATAGCTTCATTATTTGGCTTGAGTTGGGTTGGTTTTACCACTTTTTCTTTTGAGACATGATTTTCAGATGGTTTGATTTTATTGATAGTGTCAAGTATATGCTTCTTGGAATTAAATGAAATGAGATAATGAGGGAATCAAGAAGATAATTATACTTTTTGATATGGAGATGGAGTGTTATATAGTATCATGGAAAGCCAAATACTGTGCATGTACATCATGGGGCTTGTCCAAGTAATTTCACTTAGGATTCAAAATGGTTGATCTCCATACAACATGAGTACCTGATAAGAGTGCCACTAATTATTCATTAATTGGGTTGAGTCTTGGGGAATTAATTCCCTGAGAGGGAGCAACTGTAGATGTTGTGGCAGCAGACTTACTTATAAACTACCTTTTAAATTTGCTTTTAGATGAGCAAAATGATTAGTTAGTCAACTTTCATTATTTTTAGCCTGGTTTTGGGGTTGCACCCCTAGATTGCTAGTACAAAATTTCTTAGATGTAGGATTCCATTTGATTTAAAAATGCCATGGTTATTGTCAGGAATTTATGCCGGCTTTGTTCTACCTTGTTAATTTTGGCGGCCTGTCAAGTCATTAATGGAAGAAGCTTCCAATATATTACTAGCAGGCTTAATTGATCTGAGAAGCCTTTGTAAAGTAGATTCAGAACACTTATTGCAAGAACAACCAGGAATACCATAGACCTCCAATAATGACTAATTCCCAGTTGGCTAGATTTATCCCAGAATACTTTAGCAAACCGCCGGGTTAGTAATCATGGGTTTCTCTGAGGATCTGAAAGGGTTGTGATTGATTTGCACTGGCAACCTGCAAGTGCCACTGCAAATTCCTGCTAGAAAGGTTGCCTAGGAATAATAAACTATGCACTAAAAATATAGTCATTATTTAGCGCCGCCACCGCCGGCACGCTACTGGATTATGCATAACTCTATGGCAACAAGTACCCAGAGCAGGGTACTATTACATTGAATCCCATGCTATTGCGTGGATGCCTGACTCTGGGGGTTGATGCTGGTGGTCTGGGATGGAAAGACTGACCAAGAAAGAGTTAGAAGCACCAGATGATATTATCCTGGCAAGAGAGCACAAGCTCTATAAAAGCCCTTCCATTGGATTAATGGAAGGCAGACAAAAATAAGAAGATCCTACTGTAGAACATTTTCACAGTAGAAGAAGAAAGTTGAGTTTCTAGACCTTAGTCAGTTCTCGAAGACCTTAACAAGCCGCTTGCTAGTTGCCTCCCTTGGACATCACCAGCTGTTGCCCTGCCAAGGAACCCACAGACGTCGCAGTAACACTTGTTGTTATACAAGCATTCTATCAACATAATGACCAAGATAACACGATTACTTAAAAATTGAATCTTAATCAGACTGCCAGGTCTGATAGCAGAACTGAAAGTTCTGACAGTTATCTTACTGGAGGTTAAGTTATTGGCTTCACTGTTGCCAGCAATTAAACCAAGTTTACCTTTTGTAGCAAAATCACTCTTGATGCAGGAGGGTTCATCTCCTGCCCAATCACTTCATCCATATTTGAATTGATTAGAACAGTATTTATAGTTGAAAGGGTTGGGAATGGATAAACTCACTTGCACCAGGAGTAAACTCTGCTTATCATTATTGGAACAGGAAGAAACTAATTCAAACAGCGTAGGGGGTTTGATAAAATAAGAGTACCCTATTTTCTTAATTTTACTCGGACAGACTCAATAAAGGGAATAAGGAGTTTAGGTATAGTATCGATGCCTTCAGGATATGGCTCCTGGGAAATGTTGGCTATTACTTTGGGCGCTATAAATTTACCAATGCGGGTAGGTGTATCTTCGTTTTCAGATGTAGAGGGAAGTTCAATTGCATGCTTATCAGATGGTGTGATATTGTCAGTAGAAGTATTGAGCCATACGAGCATTGGCTCCGATGGATCTGCGTTGACTTGCGCCTGGTGTTCTGCTTGACGCTTGGCAGGGTCATGCGACACCATCTTCTGCATGGAGTCCAATTCGTGCAGTTCGCGAAGATCGTCTACTGCGAGAGATCCAAACCCGAAATTGATGGAAGCTGCCTTAGGGTCGTCGAGACCAACGCTTATCAGTTGTTCCAGATCGCCAAAATCATCTTCCACATCAGCTCTAACAATTTTGCGCCGCAGATTTCGCATTTGGCGAACCTTGCGCCGTTGCTGATAGGCAACAAGGCTAGTTAGATCCATCTTTAATGGCTGGACGTCCAGGGGTGAAATATTGGCATCAACCAGAGCCTGTATATCAATTGGTTCTGTGACAACCTTGTTGCGGATGGCAGTCAAGAAGGAGTCCATCCACTCAAGAAGATTGCGAAATAGCTGGTTGGAGCTAGAGCTATAGACAGAGTGGATGAATGCGTATGCCGTCTGCTCATGGCGTTGAACCAAGTCGAGGAAATGCTGCAGCTTTCCACACTCTGCAGATTCTTTAGCGTCACTATCCTGGAACTTAGTGACCTGTTTAATTGCTGCAATGAGGTCATCAATGAAAAGACTAATCTTGGAAATAAAATCTGAGATGTTGGCATCTTTATAAACCTGAGCCAACGGTCCATAAAAGACAGATAGCAGGTCTTTCATGAGTTCTCCCGTAACCCCTTGGAACATCAGTTCCGATATCTTCTCAGCGTCGCGCTTGCGATTATGCAGCACAAATAGTTGGTGTAGCCCTTCCAGAAAAATCGAATTCGGGATACAGCAAGGCTCCGTCGGAAGCCGTTTGAACTGGCGGGCTTTTGCCTGCACGTAGTTGGTCAATCCAGTCGCGGGCAGAGCAAAAGCGTACAACTGACTCGGGTGTTAGCTCAGGTTGAATCTGTGGGTCATTTATAATAATAGTTAGCCGTTCAAAGTCGCTAACACCCTCCACTAGTTCTTCACTGCGCTGCTCAGGAAAATATACGTAATTTCGGATCCTTTGGCAAAGCGCATCTTCTCCAATACGACGCTCGATGTTATTGATCTCCTTGGCTGCATCTCGCGCTTGGTCCGACAGGTTGGCTGTTAGCATGCGCTGCATGAGGCTTGTAGAACCAAATGGCTGGGCGAGAAGCAAGTCCATAACTGCTTTGGCCATGCCTGTAGGGTTGGTGAAACGCAGAGTGGTGGCTAGCGTCCGGTATGGAATCATTTTGTGAATTGAACACAATGACTGGAAGAACCGTGTACTATCATCAGTTGTACAGAAAAATGTGTACAAGAATGAGGCGAAATTGAGTCGCCCCCACTCTAAAGCCCCAAGGTAATGGGAAGGAAGATCTTTAACTTGTGATGTTTTCCGCAACATCTCCTCAAACTCGTTCAGCCCTCCAGGTTTGACTAACTCTTTTTTACATGTCGCCCACAGGGTTTTGTACCCTATGGCTTTGGAAGTTAGGTAGTTGATATATTTCTTGCGGTCTTCGGCCAGCTGCATCATGTGTGATTTACGGGTGGCGATATCTTCTTTGTCTTCGTCGCTTAATTTCTCCACATCAGATGTAAAGAACTGGTAGATTTCAGCACATCCTGCCAGTTCAGGGTTAGCCATTAGACGGCGAATAGTTGACCGGACGTTCATCCTATCTTGCTCTCGAATGAGGCGAGAGTCGGCTTGAGAGGATGAACTTTTAGATGGAAGCACCGGGAGCTCTAGCAGAGGGAAAATTTTCCTCATCTACAGCATTAATAAAGAACTTAATATAAGTTTACTTTGGCCAAGAGCACCTTAAAGTCATCGTATCTTTTAAAAGAATAAACAGTTTCATCATTTTTCTCTCTTCGAAATGCGGATGATAAACTTTGCATGGCTGGAGAGACGAAAAGCTCCCTTCACAGTTACTACGCGAACACCAACAATATCAATAAGATGGGGAACGCCACACATGGTTTCTAGCTCTTCCACGGGGGATGTGGGAGATGTTGGATTGCTTTCAGAGCCCTTATGAGTAACCTCCTGGGGCGAAGAATCTCCTGCAAGCAATCCTTCAGTCACAATCGGAATCGCATTGTTATAGAGTAAGACAAGAAGCTTTTGAAGGCGAAGAATGATCAATTTGCGCTTAGTCGTCTCTGATCTTTCAGCGTCGGATGAAAGGTTTGCTTTTATCACCTCATCCTGGAACTTTTCCAGTTTCTCCAAAAACTTAGGGAGGTCGGTATTAATTAAAAAGGGAAACCTCGCAACATAGTGGTCATAGAAAAACCTCAAAAAAGATACATCCACTCCTTCTAGAGGCTTTTTCTTATGAAAACCTTCAGCTGAAACCGACTCTTGAGGAGCATTAGGACGGATAGCGCGAACAAAGTTGGTGGAAAAGAGGTATTCAGTTTCACGCTGAATGGCACGTGTTAAAAGGTCTCGTTTAAGTTGCTGGGCTTCACACTCTGAGAGCTTGATTTTTTCAGCCAGGGTATGAATAGGGAGGAGTGGACTATCGGCAACTCCTAGAAGGTCATGCTTTGTTTTACTAGTTGGCTTTTTCATGCTCGATATCCTAAAAAGACATAAATCAACGGTTAGAAGCCCCACTTAAATACAAGCGAAATTAGTCATTGAGATTTTAATGTTTTGAAATCTTGTCCAAATGATAAGCGACATAAGCTTGATTGTCTTCGTGCTTGTAAAGATATTATCTCTCCACCAAAATTGTCAAAAAACCCTCAAAAATCATGAGCCCAGATATTTTTTTAAAGATTTCAGAAAAATTAATATCGACGCATCCTACAGGGAATCTGCCGGTTACCTTTAGCAACAAAAATCAATGACAAAATAGCCTTCAGCAGCCAATTTTTACAGGTAACTACTCCTTATACCCTGCCCTACAGCTATTAACGGCTCAATTAATCTCAGCCCCGCCACTTTTGTCAACCCGGGCAAAGTGGAGCTAGGAATCTCCACATCGTCATCTAGGAATTTATCCGCGATCAGATTGAAATTGGATTCTGGATCAGCCAACACGAGTCAGCTGAAAACCAGGAGATTGGATACTTGGGGTTTCGGTATAACTTGGGTTATAGGTGCGATAGGCGGGTATTAACTGATTGGACTGTTTTACTTGGTAAAATGTGTAAAGATACCAAATAAAGGAAATACGAATTTATTTATATCTTGGATATTGGATGTTAAGATATGGCGGGGAAAAGGCTGTTTCGTACGGTCTTATAGGTCTGAAGACAGGTATTAGCCTTCCAAGCGCTGACGACTTCAACGGCAATATCAGGAGTGAAACCAAGGATTTGCAATAAACTTCAAAGGAGCCAAAACCAAAGATTTATTACAATACTTGTGTCTTTATTTGAATAAAACAAAGAGTTTATATACTCTTGAAATATATGTGAATATAATATGTTTGGGGGTTTGAGAGGGATAGGTTAAGATTGAGTGGATGCTGGAAATGCTGGCTTTAAGACAAGCAGTTCTGACTGAAGTTGACTAATTTGGCAGTTATACTACAATGTGACTAGAGTAGGGGTGGACGCCAAAATCATCACAATTCAAGTTATGACCAAGCTTCACCTGTCACAATATCCTTTGTGACTATAGCTTTGGTCACAAATCATTTAGTGACCTTCAAGTCAAATTATAACTAATGCTGATTTGTTTTGTGACTTTAGGAACAGGTCACAATTGTAACTGCTGTTGCAACATCTATGATTACTCCCTCTCAGGAAACCAATTCCCCGAGTGATTCCCTGATTAATCATTAAATTGATGGCACTCTTATCAGACACCCATCTTGCACAGGGATCAAACCTTTTGAATCCTAAATGGAACATTACCAGGACAAACCCCAATGACTACAGTAGTTTTAAAAGCTATGGTGACAACCAAAAATACCTCAGATTTAAACAAAATAATTTCAGATTTAAGCAAATTCCAACTACCAGGTTAAAATATACACTCTGTTAACAGGGATTTTAGGCGTTAATGGGCAAATTGGGTCAACACAGCAAAGAAGTGCTCACGCGTCAAGCAAAACTATTCAAAATACAATCTGAAATACATTGATTCACAAACAAAATGGTATGAGTTGGCTTTTGGTGTAAATATGTTTACTATGTGAATCAGTGACAAAATATACCCAAGCGCATTGAGTCAAAACTCAATCCAAAAACAAAACACAATAGCAACTCACTATGTAAACAAAATCACTCAAATGTTGTGTGCAATGTATTGTAATCAAGAATGATACCAAGGTATCTAAAATAAGACACAAGATCTGAAACATGGATTTTAAAAATATTATGTTGGGTGCTTAATTTGGTGTCAGGAAATCCTGATCTATTAGGATTGACTGATCCATATCCCTATTACTGAAGCTGTGGGTTGACTTTAGACGCAAGACAGTCAAAGTGACACAGCTATTACAGAATACAGAGAAACTATAATAAGA
Source organism: Entomophthora muscae (assembly GCA_014839935.2). Taxonomy (NCBI): domain Eukaryota; kingdom Fungi; phylum Entomophthoromycota; class Entomophthoromycetes; order Entomophthorales; family Entomophthoraceae; genus Entomophthora; species Entomophthora muscae. The sequence goes on from QTSX02004269.1 coordinate 12,695, forward strand.
TTGATATAGTTTCCAAGTCAGAAGACACCTGAGACATTCCGTGTCACAGTAAGTTCCATAATGCCGGGTATTGTCCATCCAAGTAAGAAGGCACGGAAGGCTGGGAAACCTGTATCAAAATTGACCGAGTTAACGGATTTAAACCAAACAGTTGATCGAAAATGGGTCACGGCTGCTCCAGTATGTCAGCTGAAACCAGCTCTCCTTGTAAACTGACATTGATAAATCAACGTAATATGAGGGTCACCCGATATAAGCTCATTAATCAGCATGGTTGTCAGAAACTGGTCATGCAAGGGTTCTTTGCAACCTGGACTAGATACTTACTTGAAGATGCCAAAGGAATAGGAGATCAAGACTCAGGTGGTATTGCTTAGTCAATTTTTCTGGTATATATTGAATAATTTTCTCTGTTTCAACTCTAAGAGTTGAGTCCTCCTAAATTTACTCAATAAAAATCAATTATCCCAAGTTCTAATTTTAAATTTTAAAAATGCATACTGTGATTGGGTTGTTGTGGTATATCCTGTACAATCTGATTCTGAACAGAATCATTTCAGGAAGATGGGGCCCAACATCTGGAACTTTGTTGTTGGTGCTGCAAAATGTTAATTTCATGCCAGCCAATTTTGTAGCTCCTCCCCCCATTCTGGAAAATGAAAATTGTGTCACTTCTCAATGCCCAGAATTCTACGCTGAAGATGCATTGATGCTTTCCCAGGTCATTTATCTTGGTTTACTCTGGTTAGGATTGATTGTTTTACTTAATCCTGGAGTTTCAATTGGAAATTTCACAAAAAGATATTTAAAGCCGCATTGGTGGTTAATCATCAATTCTATGTGGATTTGGGTGGTAATTCCCCATCATTTAGAAACGGCTTCATATTATCCAGTGATTTCTGTCACATTCTGGGTCTCAGGTCACGGGCAAATCCAGAAGCTTCTATAATTAGATGCTAAGGATTCTGGATTCTGAATAGGGATGCAGAACCGACCCAGAGATTGATTGGGGAATTACAACATCCTGTTTCACCGAGAAGTGAGACAGAAGACCGCCTGTGCAAATATTGCACATTACACCAAGCACAAGGGCAGGTCAGCCAAATTGGGTGTCAACTTAGTTTGCTGTAACTAAGTCAAGAAATATCTAGGCTGAAGAAGAGAAATCAGCAGCCTAGAATATTACCTCATCTCAAACCTTATTTGGGTTTGAAGATCCAACTCTAGGGTGTGAAACTAGTAGCTTGGGGATGATAGGCTAGCTAGTAAGAGTTGTCCGCAGCTAGACGCCAGATTGGCTGCTAGCTGTCAACTATAAAGGGGCCTTCCAAGATCACTTGGAAGGCAGACAATTTAATACCCTTCAACATCACTACTAGTCTGAATAGTAGCAGTGTCAAAGTACAATAAAAGCAAATTATTGATACTTGCAAATTCCTGCCAAACCACCACAGATAGTGTTGCATCTCCAAAGGACCACAGGACTTCCACCTCAATTGGATCAACCAACAATGGAACACAGCTTGTTGTCACACCAATAAAAGTACATCTGTCTCCATACAGACTCACATATCCTAACATACCTAATATGCACAATAAAAATAATCTCTCTTTTTCTTCAAGATCCCAAAATCTTGACATTTGGCGTAAAATCTGGGAAAATGGATGAAATTTTTTTGGGTATTCTAAAATGGACGTTGTAAAACCAAAAATAACTAATTAAGAAATAAAGAAATCTATAATTGGGATATGAGAGGGCTAATTAATTAAAAATCCATATTCATATAAAAGCAGAAATTAAAATTAGGGAGTAACTTAATTGAAATTTATTTACTATTTTATTAGATTCTGAAAATGGAAGGAACACAACAACAGAGTACCAATGGACCTGTTGTGGCTGCGGTTGCAGTTGCCCCTGCGGGTCAAAAAACAGAGTTAGTGCAACCCAAGTGCCTAATCAGGAGGGAGGCGGAAGAGGAGAGTTCCATAGTGACGCTGAACTGACATAGCCAGTTCAAGGAGCACAAGCTGCTAGGGTGCAGAGCACCAACCCTAGGCCCTCAAGCTGACCCAGAAGCCCACCAAGGTTACCACAACAAAATGGTTAGAAACAAGGAGGTAGTACTTACTTTGTATGTGTTTGACGCTGTGTATTGCCAAGAGTTGGTTCTGTCAGCCATTCTGGAGAAAGTTAAGCCTGTGCTTGACACTAGCTATGAGCCTTATGCCAGTGATGACAACCAGGAAGAGGACGAGGAGTCTGAGTTCTACAGAACTGATGAGGGACAGCTGGTTCTAAAGAAGGTTGCAGCCTTCTACAACAAGGTGCCCATGCCTTGCAAGCCTGTCATCAATCAGTATCTTGGCTTGTCTGAATACTCAAAGACTGCCCAGAAGCACATTCCTGACATCAAGCACATCATCTTGCTCAGGCTTATGCAGGAATCTGGTTACTACAAGGCGGCCACAGCTCTTGTTGGTGTAGATCCTAAATACGCCTCCAAGACCTTCAACAAATTCATCAATACTGGCCATGTCCTTGCCACGGAGAAAACCCTGCACGTGTCCACCATGCTCACCAAGGAGCACAAATGGTCAATCCACCAGTGGATAACCTGGAACTGGCATCTTGAACTAGCAAATATAAAGTCAATGGTTAAATCTACTTTTGGGGTTGAGACCTAAATTCCTTTTATTATCATTTGGTAAAGGGTCTGCAGTTTTCATTGAAAAAACTCAGGGTATCCCCCTAAAATAGAAACATTCTTCCAACATTGATATCCAGAAAAAATACTCAGAGGCGTACACTGCCCTCAAAGCCAAGGAGATGGTCAAATTTTACTATATTGACAAATCAGCACTTGCCTTGTCAATGCGCAATGGGTATGGGTATGTCTCCAAAGGCTCAAATGACAGGTAGCTTGGCATGCTGCATTCTGCGCCACAGCCTATTCAATGGTGGCTCTTGTTGTAACTGTGCTGTTTTAGCAGAGTTACACAGGGAAAAATATTTAGAAGATAGATAGTAATCTTTATTGAGAGATAATGATTATATAGTTCATGTGAATCAAGGATAGAAGGAACAAGATTGGTGATCACACAGCTGGATGGGAAAAGGGGGTGGCTTGATCCTGATAATGAGTCAAGCGCTAAATTGAGGTATCCACCGTATAAGGATCATTGTCTGTTCATGTTGATGGATTTTGTAATTTGAGTTGACTTCCTAGTCTGGCTTTGAGTGACCGGGTAATTGGATTGCAGGTCACAACCCCGCTTGGTTGGAACCTTGCTGGCGGGTCAAGCCTGCAGTTTTGACACCCCCCTGGCTGAAGGTTGGCCTCCTCTGGAGGCAGGTTGTCAGGGAGGTTGTCAGGAGCCCGGGCGCCATATTGTACCTGTTGTTGTTTGGTGGCGGGCAGGGCGGTTTCTTGTTGTTCCTGTCTTGCTTTGCAGGGTTGTAGGTGGTCATGGTTTAAGGTCCTGTCCTGCTTGCGTTTCCTGAGCCCTTGCACAAGGTAAGTGTTATTGTTGTTTACCTTTAGAATGATTGCTGGCCCTACTTTTTTGGGTTGTAGTTTGCTTTTGTCAACATTCATGACCCAGACTTCATCCCTGACTTCATGTCTCTGGTGGATGGGCATGAAGGTCTTTTGTAAGCATTCCTTTTCTTTGGCTGCATGTTTGCTGTTGGCCTCTATTACTTGAGGATCTGAGCAAGGGGGACTTGACTTGGAATTTCCAGTTTGGGTCCTGTCAATGCTTGAATGATATTTGGCTGTGTGCCGTATACCAGTTCAAACGGGCTTTTCCCGGTGGATCTGTTCACTTGGGTTTGGCACACAAGTAATGCAGTCAATAGCTGCTTATACCAGTCCTCAGGTCTCCCGGCAGTGAGTTTGGCTAGGGCTTGCATAAGGCTACCATTAAGCCGCTCTACGCGTCCATTGGCCTGTGAATGGTATGGTGTTGTGACGGTGTGTTTGATCCCATTCTTGGTGAGGTACACATTGGTGTCTTTGGAGGTCAATTCTTTGCCCCCATTGGTTATCAGGAGTTCTGGCTTTCCAAACCTGCCGATTATTTCCTTGCCAATGAATTGTTGGACGTTGTTACCAGTGTGCGTTTTCACCACTTGGGCTACTGGTCACCTTGTCACAAAATCAATGGCTGTGATGATGTATTTTTTGTCATTGTGTTTTCCTGGCATGGGGCCCACAATGTCAAGAGCCCATACCTTAGCGGTAGTTGGGTTTGGATGGGGAGTACAGACTTAGGTGAAGTTTTGCTCTTGGCAAACTTTTCGCAGACCTTGCACTGTTCTAGCACTTCTTGGACATCGCAGTATAGGGTTGGCCACCAGGCTTTATGTTTTAGGAATTTTTATAGATTTTGGCTCTTATTATGTCTGAGATCCCTGTGGTAGCAAAGAATGGTATTGACTTGCTGATGTGTGGGAATGTAGGGAATGGTTGTGCCATCTGACATTTTCTGTGAAGAGTCCCGTATACGTCAGCAAAGAGGTGCTCATTCTTGATGACTGTTTCTTTGGTGATATTGGTTGTGCCTGCAGGGAGCCCTTTGTCTTTTGTACGGAGTACCAGGATAGGCCAGTCTGGGTTGAGCCCATTCTCTCCCCTAGAAGCGCGGACATACAGGCAGGACAGGGCGTCTGCCATGGCAAGTTTGGCCCCGGGCTTATATTGGATGAGCATGTTAAACCTTTCTAAGACTTCCATCCACTGCGCTTGGCGGCGTGACAGGTTTGCTTGTGCCTTGAAATAAATGAGCAACTTATGATTGGTTAGTGCTGTGAATTCTTCCTGCTGTTCCAGGTAACAGCACCATTTGACTAGGCAGTGTACAATGGCCAACAGTTCTTTGTTGTGGATTGGGTATCAACACTCACCATCCGTCAGTTTGCGCAACTTGTAGGCTACGGGCAGGAAATCACCATCACTATTCTTAATTTGTAGTACTTCTCCAATGGATGCATCTGAAGCGTCAGTTTCCATCTGGTATTCTCCGTCTTGTTTGGGGTACTGTAAGATGGGAGCTGTTGTGAGCTTTTCCTTGAGACGTCTAAAACAGAGGTCACATTGGGGGGTCCATACAAACTTGGACTTGGCGCCTGTTATGGCAGACAAGGGGGCGGTCAAGACGCCGCAGTTGGGTATGAAACTTTGTACATAGGCCATCATTCCCAAGAAGGTGCGTAGTTCTGATTTGTCCTGGGGAGGTGGCATTTTGCAGATGGCCTGTATCTTCTGACTGTCGGGTTTGATGCCGTCTTTTGAGACTATATGTCCCAAGAAGGGTAGCTGCTCTCAGAAGAACTGACACTTGGAGGGCTTGGCCAACAGTTTGCGTTGTTCCAGGGTTGCAAAGACTTCCTCCAGATCCTTATGGTGCTGTTCCACCAAGGGGCTATAGACAATAATATTGTCCAGGTACACTAGTGTGTGTTTGCCTATGTGTGGCGCAAACACTTCATTCATGAAGGTTAAAAAGGTGGAAAGGGCATTGGTCATGCCAAAGTTGAGTACCACGCATTTGTAGGAACCGTACTTAGTGCGGAAGGCTGTCTTGGGGATGTCTTCCTCCTTGATACAAATCTGGTTGTAGCCTGCAGTTAGATTAATCTTGGAGAAGACAGAGGCCCCTCCCAAGGCGTCAAAGAGATTGTCAATCAGTGGCAATGGGTAACAGTTCTTAATGGTGACTTTGTTTAGGGCGCAATAGTCTGTAACCAGGTGTAAGGTACCTTCCTTTTTAGCCACAAAGAATACAACGGCCCCAAAGGGAGACTGTGAGGGGCGGATAAGTCCTTTTTCCAGTGCCTCCTTGAGATAGGCGTGCAGGGTGTTGTCCTTGTTTGGGGTCAGTCAATAGATGGGACCTGCCTTGGGTACATCCCCCTTGAGTTGGATAGAGTTTTGGATGTGCTTCTCAGGGGGTAGCCCAGGTAACGCTTCCTTAAAGATTTCTTGGTGACAGGCCACAATGTTGCAATCTTGAGGTGTGGAGGTGTCCTGGTGGTCCTTGAAGTGTATGATTTCATACTTGCATGAATCCCAGTCAATTGCTTTCAGGTTTTCCTTCTTGTCCAAGGTCTCTGTGATGCGTACAAAGACGTGGTTGCGTAGGAGTTGGTCCACAGAGTCTGAGTAGATCTGATGGTTGACACCTTCACACTTGATGGTCAACACTGAGGTTGCCCAGTCTACGTGGGGGTTGTTTTTCTGTAACCAGTCTAGTCCCAGTACAATGTCAAACTTAGGGAAGTCAATGTTGGGTCCTTGGATGGTGGAGTGGAGGTTCTCAAGCATGACAGAGAAGGGGGCAGTTTCCTTTGTCACGGCAATGTGATGTTCATCAGCCAGGACCATGTTTTTAATCCGCAAAGGATTAGTGGCCAGCCTGAATTTATCCACAAAGCTGCTGTTGACTAAAGTTTGATCTGCGCCCAAGTCCAAGAGTGCTGAGCCTGTGTAACTGCAAAAGCAGAAAGGGTAAGACATCAATTTATTGGGATGTCTGGCAATGGTGTACAGTACCGGGTCTTCCGAGGGTACTTGGATCATTGGGCATTGGTCCACGTACTCAGGTTGGTATTCATTGTTAGGCAAGTCAGGAGTTGAGTGGAGAGAGCTTGTCTTGCTTAGTGCTTGCCCTGGGCTTTTCCCTCATCTTGGTTGCCTTGGGTGGCAGTGACATGGAAATGAGTGCAATTTGAATGGCCATTATTTCCATTTCCATGCCCATTCAAACCCGTGGGTTTGTGGTTGGTGTTGTTTCTGTTGCCCTCAGGAGGTGGTTGAGTAGAGCGCCCGCTTGGATGGGAGTCCTTGCGCCTTTCTTGTTTCCCAATCTGTGCCTTGTGTAGAGCGTTGGATGCTTGTTCCGCTTTTTCTGCTTCACAGTACAGGCTTTGCAGGTTGGTAACCTGGTCCAGGTTCACATGTCTCATCATGTGTGACTTGAGAGCGTTGTAGTACATAAGGTGTGTTGCTGGGGTGTCAAAGGCCATATTGGATGGGGCACAGAGACAGAGTTCCTTGTAGGTGTGGGTAAGTTCCTTCACAGTGCTTGTCTGGGTTAGGTTCTTTACTTGGCGTATGATCATGAGCGCTGTATCCTTAAGCACAAATCTTGCCAAGAAGTCCTGTTTGAAGATGTCCCAGTTTTTTTTGGTGTGCTCCTTGTGCCACTTGTTGCACCAGGTGTCCATGTCATGGGTCATACAAATGGAAATCTCTGCAATCCAAAATTGCTGTGGGCATTCCATCTGAGCCAGCTTGCTTTGGGCGGACTGAATCCATGCGGCAGCATTGTTGTTGTTGGCTCCTGCAAAGGGTTCCAAGGCGGCGCTGCAAAGTCTTTGTGCAACATAGGTGGGCATGGTGGTTTTGTCAGCTGGTTGTGGCATTGAGGAAGGCGTCTGAAAGAACCCTTGGGCGGACAGGGAGTTGAAGGCGGGTAGCGGGATCACTGTTTTTTGGTAGAGAACAAAACCATCAGGTATCTTGGTACCAGGAGTATACAGCGTCCAGTTGGGCAGGAGGCCAGACATAATTCTGTTGAGGATTTGTTGGCTGCGGCGTGTGCAGGTAACAGGTGGAATTTTTCAAGATAAGGTAGGATGGAGAGCCTACCTGTGCTACAATGTTGTAACTGTGCTGTTTTAGCAGAGTTACACAGGGGAAAATATTTAGAAGATAGATAGTAATCTTTATTGAGAGATAATGATTATATAGTTCATGTGAATCAAGGATAGAAGGAACAAGATTGGTGATCACACGGCTGGATGGGAGAAGGGGGTGGCTTGATCCTGATAATGAGTAAAGCGCTAAATTGAGGTATCCACTGTATAAGAATCATTGTCTGTTCATGTTGATGGATTTGGTAATTTGAGTTGACTTTCTAGTCTGGCTTCAAGTGACTGGGTAATCAGATTGCAGGTCACAAACCCGCTTGGTTGGAACCTTGATGGCAGGTTGAGCCTGCGGTTTTGACACTCTCCTTGGTCCAAAGGGGATCAATATGTATCAAATGATATTGGGTTCTCACAACAGCTTTATCTTCTTGTCATTCCTCCAATTGGTCCAGGAGCACCTGAGGCACACAAGCCCCGGCTTCACCAATGTAATTGTGCTGTATAATGTTGGTCTCCATAAGGTGGTAGATATTCTTGAGGAATTTCCATCAATTGATACCAGCATTGCAGTGGGACCCCAGCAATTGGCCACAGCAAATTTGCGCCTTCTCTTCCTCCCCGCCTATTTGCCCTTCCTGAATCCCATTGAGAAAGTTTTTGGGTGGTTCAAGCAAGGGATCCCAACTGGGATTGAGGACTTTTTTATTTGCTGCAGGCTGGGATCCACACCCTCCCAGCTGAGACTGTGGCCAAATTCTATGGCCACACTGATTTTTTCATCCCCGCGTGCCTTTCCAAACAGCCAATCAATTAAAGGCTTAGTGTATCCAACTTTTTTATATTCTCTAATATACTATTTAATATTTATTAATTATCATTTTATATTTAGAAGCTTCTAAGTGCACAATCACATTCAGCAGGAACATCAATGAAGGTTCATAATTTATTTATTTTATATTAATTTTTTTATTATGGAATCTGAGGCTATCCCAAACACTTGATACCGGATTACACAAATTTATTTATAGCACTCTTATTAAATAAATATAATAATCAAAAAGTTAATGTAATGTGTCCAAATCAGAAGTAGATTTTATTGAAATATATTATTATGCTTTTATGAAAACCTTCTCCAGGATTTATTTTGCAAAACTTATTTTCTAAAATAAAAATTATAAAAATTATTATAATTAGAATACTATAAATTGTAATAAAATTTGTTGGAATCATATTTTTATTGTGTGCGCCTGTAGTGGGTTCTTTGGTATGTACCCACCCCGCAATGGAGGTGGCGCACAACCTCCACCGCCACACTGTGAATGGTGGATACACCCTGGTTAAAATGCTCCCGTCTGCTGATGAAAGGGAGTACAGTCAGGTGGGGTGAAGAAGCAGCTTCTCTGGCAGGGCTGCAAAACTGTAAATTCCAGTCAGGACCAGGGCGTCCTGGATAACATGATCCACCAAGTTGTATCCCAGGGGGACCTTATTCCCGTCAAGTGCAAGCTGGGCCTTGTCAATTCCCAGAAGGACCCCGTCCAGGTCCTCTACAGACGTGCCCATCCCAAAGTAGAATAGAAACCCCAGGTAAACAACCAGATGAAGCCTTTGCCCTGCAAAGGCTTCTGTGAACTCACATAGTTTATTATAGACCACAATGATCTTCTTGTTGTGCCTGGTCTTTGAAAAGGTCAGCTCCATGGCTGCAGGGAGCCCCGTCTTGTTGGCACTCCAGGCCAACCCAAAGTCCGCCAGGAGGATCTTGGTCTTCTTTACAGCTGTTGTGTCTGCAACAGCCAATTTGCCCACCATGCACCCAAAGTTCTCCAATAGGTAAGACAGGGTGTGCTCCACCAGGAAGCAGAAGCAAGCAGCCACATGAGCCCAGCCCATCTCTGGTACATTCTTGAATGGGTGCGTCACCAGGACGTCCCAAACAAGCTCAATGGAGTTTACACAGTAAACTCCACTGAGTGATACCGGGCCCAGGCGGACCAGTTGGGCATCCTTGTAGGCAGTTACTGCCCACTCAGATGCCCCCTCAGCATGTGTCAGCCCAGCTAGTGTGTCCCTTGTCATTGGAAAGGACCCGTGAATTCTGTCTCCAAGCTCCTGCACAATAGGGGGGGACAGATAGAGCTGCTTAGCCACGTGAGTGGCATAATTAGTATAAAAGGTGGCTGGGACAAAAGGGACCAGGACCCGGCAGAGTTCATCATCTACATTTTCTAAGAAAAAAGGTAAGTTTTTTTGAAAATTTATTAATTTTGTTTTTTAGGCTACCTTTTTGTGTTTCTTCCTTGCCCACAGCCTTGGCCGGATTGGCCATTCTTGGCGCAATCAATTGTGCAGTCAATTTGGAATCCTCTGCCCTGACACGCTTGGTAGGTTTTAGGTGGGCATACATTTCAGGGTCATCCGTCCAGACAGACAGTGCAGAAAAATTATATGCCTTAAATTGCAGGCCCTTGACCACAGGTTTTTGAATATTTAGCAAGTGCTTGATTGTCTTCTCTGGGGTGTCTGGCATTTTTGACATTAGTGCCTTTGCAGACACCTTGTCAATTTTGTCCCCAGTGAGGACAGCGGACTTCACTTTGGCTTTGACCTTGCGGATAATGTACTTTATTTTAGCAATTGCCAAGTCAAGATCCTTCAGAAGCTTCTCCAATTCTCTCATTGATTTTTTACTAACCTTTCCATATGTTTTTATAGCTTTTGCCCCAATAAATTTTGTATTATTTTGATACTGTTGCCTCTTTGTTTATTCATTTTTTTCCCATCTACTACATTATCCCAACTTTTAACCCATTTTGTATGTTTTACGCTCATCTCAATATGTGTTGTTTGCTTTTTTATTGGCATTGTTTCCTTGATTACCATATTATTTTTAGCACTTAAACATAGCCCCCTGTGAAAATATTAACAACAATTTGTTGATCAGCAAAATTTGAATTAGAAAATTATAGTGTTAAATGTTTTTAGATAAAGTTGTTAATGATCCAAATTAAAACCTTGATGATAAACTTTAAGCCAATCAGGAGCCAAGTGATAAAGTGATTGTTGTGAAATAAAGGGTCATTCAATAATTCTTTGGTGCATGTGCGCTAATTAATATGATTGGCTGGTTGTTTTGCCATTGTGCACCATTTCTACTGTGGTGAGTTGTTGATGGACTAGTGCCCAATCAGCTGCCTGGTTAACACTAGTCCATCAACAACTCACCACAGAAGCAATGTCGCACAATGGCAAAACATCCAGCCAATCATATTAATTAGCGCACATGTGTCACAGCCCATATCAGAGTCTGGTTGGGCTCCCACAGGGGAGGCAGGCCAGGCCTGAAAAGCCATGTACACAATAGGCACAATCTGTACCAGGTAGTTGAGGGCAGTGGCCAGGGGGCACCAACTCCCAGTATGGGGCACAACCTGGTTGGCCAGCCCCAATACAGTGATGTAGACAAAACCTAGCTTGCTGAAATCCTGAGTAGGCAGCGCATTTGGGAGAGGAGGTGCAGTTGGAATCTCCTTCATGATTGGCGGCAGATCCAAATGGTGCAGATGAAAAAACTCCAGATTAAGGGCGCAGGGTGGCTCAGCAAGGGCAGCAAGAGTATAACCAGGTGGATGTGGATAGGCTAGTTTGTATATTGTGGTGGATTCACAAATAGATGCAAAGAAAATAATTAAATTTGAGCAAAAATAGACAATTCCTGCAATAAGATAATAATTTCCAGGCATAAACTTGCTTTATTAAGATGTCAACAGTGAGGAGGGCTTCTCCCCCTCACTACTTATACTTACTGTTGATTCTATGGCCTTTTGTGCCACCAGAGAACTGATGGCATCATTTGGAGGTAGATTTGCAATTTTACCTGGAATTTGCACGCTTGGCCAAGAGGGTGAGCTCTCATTGGCTGTTATAACATGAACCTTTTGAATTTTGCAGTTTGGTGAGTTGCTAAAGTTTTTTTAGCTCCTGCAATGGATTGATTGCCCAATCTTGCAATCAAACGGTTACATTCCTGATGTGCCATTTCCCAATAGGTAGATGGCCCAGATTTGTTAACAGGTTTGATGCCAGGGATTTGAGGATTGTGTGCCTCTCAAATCCTGGGCCATATGTTAGTGGAAAGGGGGGTATTTTGCCCTGGGAAGTGCTTTGTGGGGGCTTCCATACTGCATGTTTAGTCACCTCTAAAGAGGCCAGCTGACTGTCCAGGGCACTCTGGGCCCTGACATCATCCCTTACCATAGTTGAGCTTGCAGAGCACAACTCTTTACTCCAAGACTTATATTCCTTTAGTAGGATGGCATCATTCTCCAGGTTGGACTCAGGTTCCCAAGTATTATCTTTGTGGGGGTATCCTTTCCATTTGACCAGGAAGTGAGGTTTTTGGTATTGGAGTTTGTGTCCCAGGATGGCTTCGACCTTGTGTTCCATGAAGCTTCCTATTTTGATGGGTGGAGGAGCTGTTCTCACTATCTGGTGCAGGAGAGAGGGTCCTTTTTTCTTTGATAGCAGGAAACGGTGGAATAAGTTGTGAATCTTCCATCTGGGGGGAGTTCTAGTTGGTATGCTACAGTGCCAATGTGTTGTAAGACTTTGTAAGGACCCGTTCAATGGGGGCTCAAGCTAGCACAAGGGGCAGTGGTCTTGATGTTCTTAGCGCTGAGATACATAAGGTCTCCTACTTCAATTAGGGGACCAGGGCTTTGTTTCTTGTTGGCAAAATCTTTGTATACTTGTACTGCTCTTCTCAGGTTCTTGGCACATTCTTCTTGGCATGTGTGGATGTTGCTAACCCAGTCTCATCCTTTGGGGTTGTCAGCTTCCTCTGTGGGGGGATCCCATGTGGGGTTGAATCTGTAGTTGGCTTTGAAGGGGGACATACCAGTGGAGCTGTGGTCTTGGTTGTTGTACGCAAACTGGGCCATTGGTAGGTGGATTACCCAATTGTTCTGTTCCGAGTTAACATAGCATTGTAAGTACTGTTCAAGGACCTGGTTTACTCTCTTGGTCTGTCTGTTGCTCTGGGGGTGGTATGCAGTAGACAGCAATCTTTTTATTCCCAAGTCCTTTAGGATTTGGGCCCAAAACTTAGAGGTGAATTGTGGGCCTCTGTCTGAGACCACTTCTCGTGGAAGTCTGTGGTTCATGAATACTTGGTTCCGGAATAGGGTGGCGGTTTCCTTTGCTGTTACTTTGGTTGTTTTTGGAATGAAGTAAGTCATCTTGGTGAAAAAATCAACAATTACAAGGATGGCGTCAAATACTTTTGAATTGGGTAGCTCCACAATGTAGTCCATGGAAACTGACTTCCAAGGGCCTTCTGCAATCTGGAGGGGTTGTAGTAATCCTTCTGGCTTGCCTCACTTAGGCTTGGTGTGTCTGCATGTCTTGAAACCACTGAGGTATCCTTCAATCTCTGGCTTCATCCTGGGCCACATGTAGGTTCTCTGAATCCCTTTGAGAGTCTTGGTACGCCTGGGGTGTCTTGACATGGGGGAGTTGTGGTATTCCTTCAGTATCTCTAAGCGCAGAGGACCTTCTGGTACATAGGTGCGTCTGTGTAGCTGCAGGGTGTTATCATGTAGGGAGTAACCATTTTGGTAGTATTGGCTGTTGATATCTTTCTTTAAGTCCTCTGTGATGGAGATGTAGTGCTGGTCTACCGTCTGAGCTTGTTAGATTTCTTCTCTTCTACTGGCTAGTCCCAGGAATAGGAGAATTGGTTCAATCATGTTTGGGGACAACAAGGATTTAGTGTTGAATTCCTCAATCTCTTTGGCACTAGGAAAAAGGTTGACTCTTTGGCTTAAGGCATCTGGTACAACGTTGATCTTGTCAGGTTTGTAGCTAATAGATAAGTTGTAGTCTGCTAGGAATAAGACCCATCTAGCCTGTTATTGGTTCAGTTGTTGTGGTTTGAAGAAGTATGTCAGGTTCTTGTGATCAGTCATGATTCTCACTGGGTGGCTGGTGTCACACAAGTATCTTCTCCAATGTTTTAAGGACTGAATGATAGCAAGCATTTCTTTATTGTAGATGGGGTAGTTCAACTCAGGCGGAGTGAACTTTCTTGAGTAGTAAGCTACAGTGTGCATCTTATTATCATGCCTCTCCTGAAGCAACACCCCCCCAATGCAAAGTCAGAGGCTTCTATTTCCACGATGAAGGGCTTATTGTAAACCGGCATTGCTAAGACGGGGGCAGAAACAAAGATGTTCTTTAGCAACTCAAAGGCTGACTTGGCGGTATCATCCCACACAAAGGGGTTCTTCTCAGAGGTGAGGCGGGTCAAGGGCAAGCAGATTGAAGAAAAATTTTGTACAAATTCCCGGCAGAAGTTTGCCAGGCCCAGGAAACTTCTGACCACCTTGCAGTTCTTAGGTTCAGGCCATGATGTCACGGCCTCTATTTTATCAGGTGTCATTGCAAAACCTCCTTTCAGTACATTGTACCCCAGGAACTCTACTTCCTCTTGGAAAAACTCACATTTCTGGAGTTTACCAAAGAGTCCTAGTTCTTTGAAGCGTTGTAACACAGCTTGAAGATGTTTGACATGTTCCTCAGGTGTGCAACTGTAAATGAGGATGTCATCTAAGTAGGCTACGCAACACTGGTCCTTGAGTCCTCCCAAGACCACTTACAACATAGTTTGAAAGGTACTAGGCGCGTTGCACAGCCCAAACAGCATAACTAAGTATTCAAAAAGACCTTGCCTAGTCTTGAAGGCAGTTTCCATTCATCACCAGGCCTGACCCAGATCTGGTTAAAGGCATCCCTCAAATCAACCTTTGAGAAGACATGGACTCCTGAAAGCTGGTCTGAGAGGTCTTCAGCATTGGTTACAGGGTACCTGTTTTCCACCATGATGCTGTTTAAGTTCTGGTAATTGGCACAAGGACGTAAGTCACCGCCCTTCTTTTTAACAAACAATAAGGGGGACAAACAAGGAGATTTGGAGACGTGTATATATCCCTTCTTCAACATCTTGTCCAAGTACTCCCTTAGGGAAGCTTGTTCCTTCATGCTACAGCTATAGACAGGTCCATGCTTAGGATGGGTTCCAGGGAGGAGGTCAATGGCGTGGTCAAACTGACTGTGTTTTGGCAAGGCGGTGGCTTCTTCTTCTGAGAAAACTGACTCCCAAGATTTCAAACATTTTGGGATCTTGGCCTTGCAGGATTCCATGGTGATGTTGTTTAACTCAGGGGTCTGCCAGGGGTTCAGGCAGGGGACCTCTAAGGTTTGGCTCTCACAAGTGACAGTCACTTGATGGTTCTTATAGTCCAAGTTCAATTGGTGGTCAACCCACCATTCAAAATCTATCACTACAGGTTTGGGAAGCTTCTCCATAACGTGGAATCTGGTGGGAAACTGCCTCTTGTTTAACTTCAAGTAGACAATCTCTTCACATTTGTGTGACAAGTCTGTTGTCTTGTTACCCAAGGTTACCAGTTGGGAATTTCCCTGGATTGGCACACCAAGTTTCTCAGCTAGGCTACGTTCCATGTAGTTGAGGGTTGCCCCACTGTCTAGGAGAGCTACTGTGCTCACCTCATGGTCATTATAACATAAAATAGTGTCAATGATAGGGTAAGATTAGGAAGCGTTGTTTATTGCTGAATGGTTGCTCCTTGGGTTCCATTGGAGCGGCTAGTACAGTCCTTGGATAAGTGGTCACTCTGGTGGAAATAGAAGCATAGTCCACTTCTGACATGGTGTTGGTACTCTTCAGGGGTCATGTTCAAGCAGGGCCTACTTGTATCAGGGGTTTGATTGGTACGGGATTGGCCAGCATGGTAACCCTGTGGTTGGCTGAAGTCCATGCCTCTGGCTATTCCCAGGAGCTTGTCTTTGGGTAGGTTGCATTGGTGGTGTCTCATCAGGCTGGCATGATGCAGGTTCAGACCGTTTCTGAAATGCAAACCTGATATGCCGTCAGGAATCTCAACTGCATCTGCCAGGCGTAGGAATCTTTGTATGTAGGTTTCCAGGTTGTCTCTTCCTTGGGTCAGGCGGATGAGCCCCATGTAGGCTAGGGTCTTGGCCCCAGCAGGGGTAGTTGCAGAGTTCATTCTCTCCAGGAATTGGTTGTAGGAGAGTATGAGGTCTGGGTCTTCCTCAAGGCTGGTCAAGAAGGTTTTTCTGGCATCATCCTTCAGTTGGGCGGCCACCATCATAACCTTCTGGGCGTTGTCTCTGAAGCTCTTGGGGTGGGCGCGGAACAAGGCATTTATCATAATCATTCCTTTTCTGAAACCAGCCAAGTCCATTTTGGGCAGGTCAGGAAAGATTGTGGGCATAGTGGTATTCTGGTTTGAGGTGGAGATGGTCACAGTCTGGACCTGGGATGGCTTGGCAATAATTTATTCTTGGCATTTGTTTGTTTCTTGTTTCTTGGTCAAGTACTGTCTTATGTAGTAAGCTGAAGTCATAAATAAAAGCATACAAGATGCCCCTATATCAAAGAAGTATAGGGGCCCAGGGTTACTAGTTTAGATATGGTTGACATACTATCACAGCCCATATCAGAGTCTGGTTGGGCTCCCACAGGGGAGGCAGGCCGGGCCTGAAAGGCCATGTACACAATAGGCGCAATCCGTACCAGGTAGTTGAGGGCAGTGGCCAGGGGGCGCCAACTCCCAGTATGGGGCACAACCTGGTTGGCCAGCCCCAATACAGTGATATAGACAAAACCTAGCTTGCTGAAATCCTGAGTAGGCAGCGCATTTGGGAGAGGAGGTGCAGTTGTAATCTCCTTCATGATTGGCAGCAGATCCAAATGGTGCAGATGAAAAAACTCCAGATCAAGGGCGCAGGGTGGCTCAGCAAGGGCAGCAAGAGTATAACCAGGTGGATGTGGATAGGCTAGTTTGTATATTGTGGTGGATTCACAAATAGATGCAAAGAAAATAATTAAATTTGAGCAAAAATAGACAATTCCTGCAATCAGATAATAATTTCTAGGCATAAACTTGCTTTATTAAGATGTCAACAGTGAGGAGGGCTTCTCCCCCTCACTACTTATACTTACTGTTGATTCTATGGCCTTTTGTGCCACCAGAGAACTGATGGCATCATTTGGAGGTAGATTTGCAATTTTACCTGGAATTTGCACGCTTGGCCAAGAGGGTGAGCTCTCATTGGCTGTTATAACATGAACCTTTTGAATTTTGCAGTTTGGTGAGTTGCTAAAGTTTTTTTAGCTCCTGCAATGGATTGATTGCCCAATTGCGCAATCAAACAGTTGCGTTCCTGATGTGCCATTTCCCAATAGGTAGATGGCCCAGATTTGTTAACAGGTTTGATGCCAGGGATTTGAGGATTGTGTGCCTCTCAAATCCTGGGCCATATGTTAGTGGAAAGGGGGGTATTTTGCCCTGGGAAGTGCTTTGTGGGGGCTTCCATACTGCATGTTTAGTCACCTCTAAAGAGGCCAGCTGACTGTCCAGGGCACTCTGGGCCCTGACAACATGCATCAAAGAATTATTGAATGTCCCTTTATGTCACAACAATCACTTTATTACTCGGCTCCTGATTGGCTTAAATTTTATCATTAAGGTTTTGAATTTGGATCAGTAACAACTTTATCTAAAAACAGTTAACACTATAATTTTCTAATTCAAATTTAGCTGATCACCAAATTTCTGTTAATATTTTCACAAGGGGCTGTGTTTAAGTGCTAAAAATAACTGTATTCTGGATCTAGATACACGGCATAGTAAATATATGATTTTATAGAAACAAGCTGAACATAAAGAATAAAACTAACTATAAACAAAGAGAACATGAACAATTAAAATTCAAAAAAAGATAATATAAATAGAAAATGTTTGGTGACAGGGGTTTATTGGGGTGGGGGAGAGTGATGCCTAGGAGGCAGAATAACGCGAGAAGGAAGACATAGAGGCAGTACTGGCCTGGGGGGTCTGGGATTGGGTGGATTGGGCTTGCAGCTTAGGGGTGCTGGTGGCAGGGGTGGAGGCAGGAGGATTTTGCGTGATGGCTGCCATATAACGCTCATTGTATTCCTCATTGATCATTAGCTGGATGGGCTGATAAGTGGCAGTGGCCCGAGGTGGAAGGCGCTTATCCTTATGTGATTGGTTGCCCATGTTCACATGGAAAACCATTTGTGCAAACAAGTCAGCCACCATCTGGCAGCCAAAGAGAAAATTGTGGTCTAGGACCCCAAGATAGAGGTGTTGAAAGCCTGAGAGCGGCGCTCCTGTAGTGTATCTCCAATGTTGAAGAAGACAACATCAGCCAGATGGACGTCAGCATGGCCGGCGGGGTAGACTGAGGCCTGGTGCCCGCATCCCTGGATGGCCTCAAGGGCAGTGGAGCTTCCCTTCATCTGGTGGCTCAAGAAAACCCGGTATTTGGAATTTGAGCCATCCCAGGAGTCAAGCAATCCACCGAGGATGTGGCTGTATGAGTAGCCATTGATGAAATCAGGATTTGTCCAATAGTAGACAAAACCCTTGGCTGAAACAGCCAAAAATGCACTAATGAACATCCTCTTCTTGACCTTCTTCCTTCTATTCTTGGCAGCAACTTTTCCTTGCTCACCAAGATCTTCAAAAGCTATTGATAGCTTATAATACAAGACAAGCATGACATCATCTGACAGACTAGTCAAGCATTGGACCAGGGTTGATTCAATAGCGGTTTCATACAGGGAATCCTCAGCGCCATCACATTGGTCACCAGCAAAATTGGTAAGAACCCATATGGAAGCCACCTTCCCATACATCTAGAGCTGTACCATGCACTCAGAGACCCATATGTTATGGTGTGCAAGCTGCTTCTGGACCTGGGTCAAGGGAAGCTTGGGGTCCTGCTGGAGGAGGTCAAGCATTATTGGGTATGCCTCATTGATTTGGGACTTGGGGGCCTTCTTGGGCTTCACAGCTGTCCTGATCAGATTTCTCCTGTTCATCAGGTTGTTGAATTCCCACATGACAGTAGCTTGGGTAAATTGCAACTGGGCGGCATTCTGTTCCCAGGACAGACTCTGTAGATTCAGTGCCACAATTTCCTGAAGAATTTGGGCGGTGATGATTTGTTGCTTGGGGCGCTGGGCTGGGGGAGCTGAAGCCTGATTTGCTGTAGGGGGGCAGGTTGGCTGGTGGCAGGAAGTTGTTCCAAATCAAGGTTGCCATCCTGATTGGTTGGCTGGTGGGCAGCCTGTGCGGGGTTGGGTACGGGAGCATGGGCAGAGCTAGACACTATGTGACTACTGAACAAGTCAAAGCCATAGGGGTCAGTGGTCAGGTACAGGTCAGCTTCCTTGTTACCTGCCTCAAGGCTTGGGTGTAAACAGGTGCCTCCACGTTCTGAGCCTTGTCTCCATTGAAGCTGGCTTGGCTGCTGGCACCGTCAAAGATATTGCTAGTAAAAACCATTATAAAAAAACCTAGGATAAAATCACTAAAAGTAGATATTTTAAAATTTAATGATTTGTTTTTATTGTAATCTTGAGTCCATATTTGGAAGGTTCTAAAAACCTTTTCATATAAATATGGAGCCATGGAAATGGATAAAATGCCTCTGTTCCTAAATTGGATAGCTGTTGATTGGCTGTTAAACTTTTATTTTTCTATTTTAGGCTGCTCATACTACACATCTTGTGTGAGTTCATTTTGTTTTGTGCTTGTGTAATCTTGCTTCTAGATTGCTCAAGTTTTCTTTCATTTTAGTTCTTCTGTTGATGCCTTATATGAATCCTGATTGGATTATAATATACTCCGGAACAGCATCCATCCATTTCACTTGTTGCGTCAGTTCATTTCATTTGTGGTTTGAACTACACTGCTTGATGTTTGATATAATTTTGTATAATGAGCTAGTGAATTTTTTTTGTTTGACAGTCCATTTATTAACTGAAATTTTATAAATCAATTTTTCAAGATTTTGGGGTCTTGAGGTATTGTTTTTATTAGAGGACATTGGGTAATATATGTTGATAGGGGACTGTATGGCGACAGTCTGTAGCTAACAATTGGGTCTGTGGATATAACTACGGCTGGGCAGAGTCCTAAAGCTGTAGGAGAAGAAACACGGTTCTGCAGATAGACGGCGGCACACTCTATCTGGATACAACTGACTACTAGGCGTTGGCTAGTAGTGATACTATACTTAGAGATCTTCAATCTCTAAGCCAAAGGTGATTTTTTTCTCCCCGCTCAATCTCTAATCAGGAGAGCTTCTTATATAGGGTGGATAAGCCCTCTTACCAGATAGATATCTGACGCATCTAACTCTTTCTAGCCAGTCTATATGTTCCCCAGACTGCTAGCTTCAGCCCCCAGAGTTAGGCAGCCATGCCGGTTGGCATGGGACTACAATTGATTACCGGGCCTCAGCTTACTTTGCCAGCGTGTTGGCGGCATCTTGTTTCTAGTTTATGCATGTGCAAGTCAGTTCCCCGTCTTTGGGTTTTTGCATCATGCATTATTCATTTTAACAGCCTTCTATATTGATCATAGGCTTTGAAGCGTCTGCAGGTGCAAATGTTTAGGCATAATCATCTTCCAGTAGGTTCCTGAATACTTTGTCTTGTTGGCTGTTAGGCGTTTTGTGATTGTGGACCCAGTCTAATCCAATATGTGGCCTAGTCTTGGATCAGGATCAATCTTTGGAGTAATCATCAGTCCATCAATTGGCTGAAACTAAGGGATGGATAAGTTGATGCTTTTTTACAATCAAGCCAGCTATATGGAAATTGACCATCTAACCAATCAACAAAGGGGAATAATGGTCAAGTTTATTACATTATTCCAGAGGCTTGGCACAA
Source organism: Entomophthora muscae (assembly GCA_014839935.2). NCBI lineage: Eukaryota > Fungi > Entomophthoromycota > Entomophthoromycetes > Entomophthorales > Entomophthoraceae > Entomophthora > Entomophthora muscae. Next base: position 33,160 of record QTSX02004269.1, read on the forward strand.
TTGAATCCTGAATCTCGCGTGACTTGGATTTTGTTTAAATCTGAAATCATTTTGTTTAAATATGAGGTATTTTTGGTTGTTGCCATAGCTTTTAAAACTACTGTAATGGGTTCTTTGGTATTTTCAGGAATTTATACTGACTTTGTTCTACCTTTTTAATCTTGGCAACCTGCCAAGCCATTAATTGTGGAAGCTTCTGATATATTGCTAGTAGGCTTAATTGACCTAGGAAGCCTTCATAAAGTAGATTTGGATCACTACTGCAAGAACAACCAGGAATATCACAGACCTCTAGTTATGATCAATTCATGATTGTCTAGAGTTATTCTGGAATACTTTAGCAAACCACCAGGTTAGTAATCATGGGTTTCTCCAAGGATCTGAAAAGGTTGTGATTGATAAGCGCGTACTGTTCAGTGGACTGTCAAAAGCAAACAAATCATTCACATTGTTCATGATTAGGTTCCTTTTAGACAGTCTTCCTAAATCTGACCCCAAGTCTATTGCTTGGAATGCGCTTTTTAAGAGATTTATTTATTAATGCAAATAAATAAATATTTAGCTAAAATAATAAATTTTATCAGATATGGTTTGGTAAAAGGAAAGGTGTGTAAGACAGGCTGCAAAAAGAGCAAAGCTGTGCTACGCTCAGCTTCACTCTTTTACAGCAGCCTGCTGGTATGTGTTTCCAGTTATAGCTGGTAAAAAGCGTTTAATGATGGCAGTCCGCTGGTATATGCTTCTAGTCTATAGCTGGTAAAAGTAAATATGTGTCAGGCTGTGTAATACCCTAGAATGGTGAGCACCACTTGGAGGATGTATGGTAGCAAATTGGAGAACTGGAAACCCGTCAAGGCGGTGATTATGGAATACACCGTCATTAGCCAGTGAAATACTTTGGCATGTATGTTGAAACGCCCAAAGCTCCTGGCAAAGTAGGTGAGGATGTAGTAAGCCAACATATACATGGCTATGGAGAGTGTCAAGTGGGGAGATACCAGAGGCAGCCAGGGTCCAGTGTTTGACGAGTTAAGTTGGCCAGGGTCATGGTATGGGTCATAACCTAGTCCTTCTGTGGAGGGGCCAAAGAACTCTGAACCCTGTTGGTAGCCTCCAATCCCAAGGCAAGCTGTGAGCACAGCTGTGAAGATGAGGTGATTCATCTTCACTGGGTTGGAGGGTTGGCAGGGGCTTGATCTGTAAGCTTAACTGTAGTTGGAGTTAGAAATTTCACTTTATTGAGGGTATTAGTCTCAATAATAGCACAAGCTATTACTGAGAGGGGATCCTTTATTTATAGTGGGCCCCCACTTGCAAAAGATTTTTAAAAATGGGAGTAAAAACAGGGGACTGGAGTCCCCAAAAGTTTGGTCATGGGACTTGGGAATTGGTGTTTGAAAGGATGGCCAAACCCTTGTTCCTGGGCAATCTGTTGGGGTTTTAGACAGTTCTGCTTGGGGCAACTAATTTCTCCTAGATGGGTGGTCAGGTAGTGATGGCAACTCTTGGTTTAAACACTTCTATTTTTGACTTGGGAATGCTATTTTGATTGGAGTCTAGGCCTAGCTGATTGTTGGCATTCACCTGGTTCCATTGGCTGTAGGTCAAGTTATTTTTATCTCCTGGAGTTATTTTTGGATTGTCCTCATTATTTTTAGAATATTGGTTGGGTTTAAAAATAGGTATTTGCCCTTCTTTTTGGGCCCAAGAATTATTTTTAGAATTCTCCTCTGTTTCAAGGGGCTTTTATGATTGGCTGGGTGTCATGGTGGGCTTTGGTTGGCTAGGGAGTGGGCCCTGGGACCTGGGTGGGCGGCTGGCAGTTGGCTGGGGGTCAGGGAGCAGGCGGGTGGGCTGGGGGCAAGCAGCGGGTCCGCTGGGGGAGGGGTGGGCAAGCGAGTGGTGGGCGCCTGCCTGGATGTTAAATTATTCCGGCTCCCATAAAAATCTGTTTTTTCCAAATTTTGATTTTTCTTTTCCCCTGATAGTGGGGGAAATTCCCTATCAAATTTTACCCCTCCTGTTGAACATTTCTCCACTTGATTCCAACATTTTTCCCTAGTCAAAATTTGGTTTATGTCAGGAATATTCCTGACAGGCTGGCTGACAAAAGAGCAAAGCTGTGCTATGCTCAGTTTTACTCTTTTACAGCAGCCCACTGGTATGTGTTTCCAATTTATTACTGGTAATTGGTTTTGCTTGAAGGTGATTGTATTTATATATTTTAACAATGTTTTTAGCCATGGTTATAAAATATTAGCACAAATTAGTTATTATAAAGCTATGATTGATGAGCAGGGTACCTAGAGATAACAGCTGTTCTCCAATCAGCTTTTTATAGCTGCTTACTGGTATTTTCTGTTACCCTAGCAGAAATTCTTTGATTAGTTCAGCAAAAAAATCTAATTTTGTTCATTATTATAGTTTTCTAAGATTATTAGTGATGCACAAAGTTGTAGTCACTATTATAAAAATGAGGATTGTTTTGTTTGTGCAACTTTCCTTGGAGAATTATAAGGAGATCCTTTGAGAAGTATAAGGAGATATTATGCAAATAAAGTAGTTTTAAAAGCTATGGCAACAAGCAAAAATTCTTCAGATTTAAACAAAATCCAAGCCGCGTGAGATTCAGGATTCAATTAATTTAAATATTTTTGGTTAATAAATGAACTGTTAAACCAAAAACAAAATTTCACTAGCCCATCATACAAAATTATATCAAACATCAAGCAGTGAAGTTCAAATCACAAACAAAATGAACTGACACAACAACTGAAATGGATGGATGCTGTCCTGGAGTATATTATAATCCAAGCAGGATTCATATGAGGCACCAACAGAAGAACTAAAATGAAAGAAAATTGGAGCAATCTAGAAGCAAGATTACACAAGCACAAACAAAATGAACTCACACAAGATGTGTAGTATGAGCAGCCTAAAATAGAAAAATAACAGTTTAATAGCCAATCAACAGCTATGCAATTTAGGAACATAGGCATTTTATCCATTTTCATGGCTCCAGATTTGTATGAAATGGTTTTGAGAACCTTCCAAATATGGGCTCAGAATTACAATAAAAATAAATCATAAAATTTAAACTTCTACTTTTAGTGATTTTATCCTAGGTTTATTACAATGGTTTTCAACAGCAACATTTTCAACAGCACCAGCACCAGCAGCCAAGCCAGCTTCAATGGAGACAAGGTTCAGAACGTAGAGGCACCCATTTACACCCAAGCCTTGAGGCAGGTAACAAGGAAGCTGACCTGTACCTTACCACCAACCCCTATGGCTTTGACTTGTTTGAGAGTCACTTAGCGTCTAGCTCTGCCCCTGCTCCCACACCCACCCCTGCACAAGCTGCCCGTCAACTAACCAATCAGGATGGCAACCCTGATTTGGAACATCTTTCTGCCACCAGCCAACCTGCTCCCCCCTCAGCCAATCAGGCTTCAGCTCCCCCGGCCCAACGCCCCAAGCAACAAATAATTACCGCCCAAATTCTTCAGGAAATTGTGGCACTCAACCTACAGGGTCTGTCCTGGGATCAGATAGCCAGCCAATTACAATTCACCCGGGCTACTGTCATGCGGGAATTTAACAACCTGATGAATAAGGGAAATCTGATTGGGACGGCCAAGGAACCAAAGAAGGCCACAGAGTCCCAGATCAATGAGGTATACCCAATAATGCTTGACCTCCTCCAGCGGGACCCCAAGCTTCCCTTGATCCAGGTCCAGAAGCAGCTTACGCACCATAACATATGGGTCTCCAAGCACATGGTGCAGCTCTGGATGTATGGGAAGGTGGCTTCCGTACGAGTTCTTACCTATTTTTCTGGCAACCAATGGGATGGCGCTGAGGATTCCCCATATGATCCCGCCATTGTATCTACCCTGGTCTGATGCCTGACTAGTCTGTCAGATGATGTAATGTTCATCTCTTACTATAAGCTATCCATAGCTTTTGATGATTTTGGCACCCAAGAAAAAGCCGCCACTAAGAATGGAAGGAAGAAGGTCAAGAAGGGGACTTTCATTGGTGCATTTCTGGATGTTTCAGCCAAGGATTTGTCTACTATTGGACCAATCCTGATTTCATCAATGACTACTCATACAGCCACATCCTTGGTGGATTGCTTGACTCCTGGGATGGCTCAAATTCCAAATACCGGGTTTTCTTGAGCCACCAGATGAAGGGAAGCTCCACTGCCCTTGAGGCCATCCAGGGATGCGGGCACCAGGCCTCAGTCTACCCCGCCGGCCATGCTGACGTCCATCTGGCTGATGTTGTCTTCTTCAACATTGGAGATACACTACAGGAGCGCCGCTCTCAGGCTTTCAATGACCTCTATCTTGGGGTCCTTATTCACAATTTTCTCTTTGGTCACCAAATGGTGGCTGACTTGTTTGCACAAATGGTTTTCCATGTGAACATGGGCAACCAATCACGCAAGTATAAGTGCCTCCCACCTTGTGCCACAGCCACCTACCAGCCCATCCAGCTAATGACTGATAAGGAGTACAATGAGCTGTATATGGCAGCTATCACACGCAATCCTCCTGCCTCCATCCCCGCCACCAACACACCCCGCCCGCAAACCCAAACCATCCATTCCCAGACTCCCCAGGCCAGCACTGCCTCTATGTCCTCCTTCCTGCGCCATTCTGCCTACTAGGCATCACTCTTTCCTGCCCCAATAAACCCCTGTCACCAAACATTTTCTATTTATATTATCTTTTTTTTGAATTTCAATTGTTTATGTTCTCTTTGTTTATAGTTGGGTTTATTCTTTATGTTCAGCTTATTTCTATAAAATCATATATTTACTAAGGTGTGTATCTAGATCCTGAACACAGTTATTTTTAGCTCTTGACATAGCCCCTTGTGAAAACATTAACAATTTGGTGATCAGCTAAATTTGAATTAGAAAATTATAGGTTAACTTTTTTATATAAAGTTGTTATTATCCAAATTCAAAACCTTAATGATAAACTTTAAGCCAATCAGGAGCCAAGTGATAAAGTGATTGTTGTGACATAAAGGGTCATTCAATAATTCTTTGATGCATGTGCACTAATTAATATGATTGGCTGGATGTTTTGCCATTGTACGCCATTGCCGCTGTGGCAAGTTGTTGATGAACTAGTGCGCAATCAGCTGCTGGGTTAGCACTAGTCCATCAACAACTTGCCACAGCGGCAATGGCGTACAATGGCAAAACATCCAGCCAATCATATTAATTAGCGCACATGCATCAAAGTATTATTGAATGACCCTATATGTCACAACAATCACTTTATTGCTTGGCTCCTGATTGGCTTAAAGGTTATCATTAAGGTTTTGAATTTGGATATTAACAACTTTATCTAAAAAAAGTTAACCTATAATTTTATAATTCAAATTTAGCTGATCACCAAATCGTTAATTTTTTCACAAGGGTCTATGTCAAGCGCTAAAAATAATATGGTAATCAAGGAAACAATGCCAACACAAAGCAAACAACACATAATGAGATGAGCGTAAAACATATACACAATGGGCAAAAAGATGGGATAATGTGATAAACAGGAAAACAAAAAGGAATAAACAAAGAGGCAACAGTATCAAAATAATACAAATTTTATTGGGGCAAAAGCTATAAAAACATATGGAAAGGTTAGTAAAAAAATAAAATGAGAGAATTAGAGAAGCTGCTAAAAGACCTCAACTTGGCAATTGCCAAAATTAAAGAGATTGACTGCAAGGTCAAAGCAAGAGTTAAGTCTGCTGTCCTTGAAGGAGACAAAATCAAAAAGGTGTCTGCCAAAGCACTCATGGCCAAGATTCTAGACACCCCCAACAAACAATTGAGCAACTTTTAAATGTCCAGAAGCACGTTGTGGAAGGCCTTTGATTCAAGTCCTTTGCCCTCTCCCCGCCGTCTGTCTGGACAGATGACCCAGAAATGTATGCCCACTTAAGACCCGCAAAACATACCCAAAGAGATGACACTGAGCAGCCAGCACAACTGGTTACACCAAGAATAGCAAAGCCTGCCAAGGCTGTGGGCAAGGAGGAGACTACAGAAGGTAACCTAAAATAATAATTTATAAAAATTTCAAATACTTACCTTTTTTTAGAAGAAGTCAATGGTGAACTCTGCCGGGTCCTGGTCCCTTTTGTCCATGCCACATTCTACGCCAACTACGCCACTCATGTGGCCAAGCAGCTTTTCCTGTCCCCTCCTGTTTTGCAGAAGATTGAAGACCATATCCAGGGGTCTTTTCCAATGTCGCGGGAGGCATTGGCTGGGCTTACGCATGGAGAGGGGGCATCCAAGTGGGCAGTTACTGCCTACAAGGATGCCCAACTGGTCCACCTGGACCCGGTATCACTCAATGGAGTTTACACAGTAAACTCCATTGAGCTTGTTTAGGATGTCCTGGTGACGCTCCCATTCAAGAATGTACCAGAGATGGGCCGGGCTCATGCGGCTGCTTGCTTCTGCTTCCTGGTGGAGCACACCCTGTCTTACTTGCTGGAGAACTTTGGGCGCGCGGTAGAAAAACTGGCTGTTGCATCTGCAACAGCCGTGAAGAAGACCAAAATCCTCCTGGCAGACTTTGGGCTGGCCTGGAGTGCCAACCAGACGGGGGTCCCAGAAGCTATGGATCTTACCTTTGGAAAAACTAAACATGAGAAAAAAATAAGCGCAGTATACAACAAACTGTGCAAGTTTACAGAAGCCTTTGCTGGAAAAGGCTTCACCTCGTTGTTTACCTGGGGTTCCTCTTTTACTTCAGGATGGGCGCATTGGTTGAAGACCTGAATGGAGTCCTTCTGGGGATCAATAAGGCCAGGCTATCCTTGGATGGGAAGAAGGTCCCCCCAGGTACAACTCGGTGGATCACGTCATCCAGGACGCCTTGGTCCTGGCTGGCATCTTTGGGTTTGCAGCCCCGCCAGAAAAGCTGCTCCTCCATTCCCACCTCACCATCCTCCCTTTTACCAGAAGGCTAGAATATTTTAACCAGGGTGTATCCACTGTCCACAGTGTGGCAGTGGAGGTTGTGCGCTACCTCCATTGTGAGGTGGGTACATACTGCCAAACTCACTATAGGCTATCTTAATAAATTCTCTCTTCTAAATAATTCCATTGCAATTTTTAATATAATAAATTTTTCTAATTCTTATTTTAGCAAACAAGATCTGGAGAATATATCCCAGAGTAGGTCTTAATAAAAGCATAATAATATATTTCAATAAAATCTACTTCTGATTTGGACACATTACATTAACTTTTTTTTGATTATTATATTTATTTTCCAAAAGTGATATTAATGTGTTTGCGTAATCCAGTATCAAGCGTTTGGGATACCCTTAGATGGCATAATAAAATAATATACAATAAAATAAATAAACTACTTACATCTATTGATGGATCTTCTGAATGTGATTGCAGGCGTAGAAACATCTAAATATAAAATGATAATTAATAAATGTTGAATAACAAATTAGAGAATATAAAAAAAGTTGAACACACTAAGCCTGTAATTGATTGGCTGTTTGGCTAGGCACGCGGGGATGAACAAATCAGCGTGGCCATAGAATTTGGCCACGGTCTCAGCTGGGAGGGTATGGATCCCGGCCTGTAGCAAATCAAACAGGTCCTCAGTCCCAGTTGGGGTTCCTTGCTTGACAACTTGCTTGAGCCACCCAAAGACTTCCTCAATGGGATTTAGGAAGGGCAAATAGGCAGGGAGGAAGAGAAGGCGCATATTTGCCATGCCAATTGCTGGGGGCCCACTGCAATGCTTGTGTCAATCATTGGGAATTCCTCAAGAATATCAGCCACCTTGTAGAGACCAATGTTGTCCAACACAATTACGTTGGTGAAGCCCAGGCTTGTGCGCCTCAGGTGCTCCTGGACCAATTGGAGAAATGACAGAAAGGTCCAGCTATTGTGGGAGCCCAGTATCATGTGGTATAGCTTGCCCCCCTTTGGACCAAGGAGAGCCACCATTGAATAAGCTGTGGCGCAGACTGCAGCACGCCGAGCCAACCCGTCATTAGAGCCTCTGGGGACATACCCATACTCATTGCGCATCAACGAGGCAAATACTGATTTGTCAATATAGTAAAATTTGATTGTCACCTTGGCTTTGAGGGCAGTATATGCCTCTGCGTATTTTTCCAGATCTCAATATTGGCTGGGCTGTTCTAATTGTATGGGGATACCCCAAGTTTTTCCCAGGAAAATCACATTCCCTTGACCAGATGGTAGTAAAAGGAAATTTAGGCCTCAATCCCAAAAGCAGACTTGACCATAGCCTGTATATTTGCCAGTTCAAGATGGCAGTCCTGGGTGATCCACTGGCGGATTGCCCATTTGTGCTCCTTTGTGAGCATGGTTGACACACACAAGGATTTCTCCGCGGCAAGGACTCAACCCGTGTTGAGGAACTTTTTGAAGGTCTTGGAGGCGTACTTGGGATCCACCCCAACAAGGGCCACAGCCGCCTTGTAGTCACCCAATTCCCGCATGAGCCATAAAAGGATGATGCGCTTAATGTTGGGGATACTCTTCTGGGCGGGCTTTGTGGGTTCAGACAAGCCAGGATCCTGATTGATGACAGATTTGCAAGGCATGGGCACCTTGTTGTAGAAGGCTGCAACTTTCTTTAGCACCAGCTGTCCCTCATTGGTTTGGTAGAACTGGGGCTCCTTGTCATCCTCATGATTGCCATTGCTGACGTAGGGCTCATAGCTAGTATCAAGTACAGGCTTCACCTTCTCCAGCATGGCTGACGGGACTGACTCTTGCCGGTACACAACGTCAAACACATATGAAGTAAGTTCTACCTCCTTGTTTCTAACCATTTTTGTTGTGGTAACCTTGGTGGGCTTCTGGGTCAGCTTTGGGACCCAAGGGTTGATGCTCTGCACCCTAGCAGCTTGTGCTCCTTGAACCGGCTATGTCAGTGCAGCTTCACTATGGAACTCTCCTCTCCCGCCTCCCTCCTGAGTAGGCACTTGTGTTGTACTAAGTCTATTCTTTGACCCGTGGGGGCAACTGCAACTGCAGCCACAACAGGTCCATTGGTACTCTGTTGTTGTGTTCCTTCCATTTTAAAATTTAATAAAATATTAAATAAATTTCAATTAAGCTACTCCCTAATTTTAATTTTTGCTTTTATCTGAATATGGATATTCAATTAATATTTTTTCCCACCCAATATCCCAATTATAGATTTTTTATTTCTTAGTTAGTTGTTTCTGGTTTACAACACCATTTTTAGAATACTAAAAAAATCCACCCATTTTCCTCAATTTTACTGCCAAATTCAAACACCCAACACAATATTTTTAAAATTTATGTTTCAGATCTTGTGTCTTATTTTAGATACCTTGGTATCATTCATGATTACAATCCTTTGTACACATTGCGTGAGTGATTTCATTTACATTATGAGTTGCTGTTGTGTTTTGTTTTTGGATTGAGTTTTGGCACACCTTGCTTGGGTGTATTTTGTCACCAATTCACATAGTAAACATATGTACACCAAAAGTCAACTCACACCATTTTGTTTGTGAATTGATGTATTTTGGATTATATTTTGAATGGTTTTGCTTTGCGTGTGAGCTTTTTGTTGCTGTGTTGACCCATTTTGCCCATTAACACCAATAAACCCTGTTATCAGAGTATATATTTTAACCTGAGACTTGGATTTTTTTAAATCTGAAATCTTTTTGTTTAAATCAGAAGAATTTTTGCTTGTTGCCATAGCTTTTAAAACTAATGTATTTCTATTACTCTATCAGTAAGGTCTTATTTTATAAGTTTTTACTTTTATTATGAATTATAATTTTGACATTTAAGAGATGGAATATTGAATAATTCTTTCATTATAATGAAGCTACAATACTTTTGAAATAATTTTTTATTTCCAATAACAATTTTTAATTTCCAAAGGACAAATAAATAACTTTATTTTGAATTTTAAGCATTTGATATAAATAGATATTTTTCTCTGTCTTAGCTGTAGTCTATAGTCAAAACCATATAATACTCTTTTTTATCTGAAATATGTATGTTTGATTTAGTTTGTCATATAATTTGTGTTTTGAAATGTTTATCTTTTTTATTGTATATCTAAAGTTATTATTTTCTATGCCATTAGATGCCACTTATCATCTTATACTTTTTAGCAGTATCTGGGTTAGTTGTGGAAATTTCCTAAAACATTTTAATATTTTTCTATTTGCCTGGGTACAATTTTCCCAGCATATTTAACCTTTTAATTTTAGCAAAAAGTTCAGAAATAAAAGCCAAACAAATAATTATTTTATTAGTCTGTCTTAATTCTTTAGGGTATTAACTTTTGATAAGTAAACAACAATGTAGCTTTGAATATAGAGATCTTTATAATAATAAGGCAAATGTAATCAGAATAAAAGCATCTATAATAAAACACTCTTTTTAATTATTATAGTTTTTTTGACACTTTAAAGTTAAAAATATTTTGCAACAATGTCACTTGGATCTAAAAACTAAAAAAAGTTGCCAAAACTTTCTTTCAACTCTATAAATAAAATAATCTAAGCATAGAAGTTGCTTAAACCATTTAACAATTACTGAGTGATAACAATATGAAGTTTTTAGCAGTAAAACTTTGCAAATGACAAAAAGTAAATTTTTAAAGCAAATAAGTCAAACAAAATAAAAGTAAAATAATTAAAATATATAATAGTTAATTTTAAGTAAGTGAAATGTTTTTATTTAATATTTATATAAATCATGTAAAGAATAACATCTTTTTTTAAGTGAAAGTTGGATCAAAAATGATTAGAAAATAGTAGATATCATAATGATCCTAGAATTACTCACCATACACAAATTTTTCAAAAAAACTTACCCAAACCCAAGATCATCTTTAAGCCAAAATCTTGAGATTTAAAGTTTAGGTTAGTAAAATTGAAATTGAAAAAAACTTACCCTAATTAAGAGCAGCTTCAGGATGAAAACTAAAGTAGGTTGTTGGCACAAAGCTCTCACCAAACCCCAAAGGTCTGCTGCAGTAAAAACTGGGCATTTTTTAAAAAAATATTAGTTTTTAGCAAAATGACTTACCAAATCAAGATCTGCTTCAGGGCAAAAGTCTGGTTTTTAAATCTACTTTGGAAAATCAGTAAAAATAAAACTTACTAAACCCAAGAGCTGCTGCAGGCTAAGTCCATCTAAAAGTATTTGAAGGTGAGTGGTTTTTTTTTAAATTAGTTACCTGAAATGCAGCTTAGAAAAAATTAGTGATTGAACACATTACTTACCATTCCTATGATTAACCTCAGGGCAAAAATCTAGTTTTCTTAATCTAGGTTAGTAATTTTGATAAAAAAAATAACTTACCTACCCCAAGATCTGCTGTGGACCAAGTCCATCTAAATTGGAAAGAAGGTTAGTAATTTTAATGAAAAGCTTACCTGATTTGCAGCTTTAATTTGAACTTTTTATCTGGATTAGTTTTTTTAAACAATTTACTACTTTTTAAATAAAATTTCTTTCAAACTTTTTAAAATATGCTTACCTTGAATATACTTGATCTACTATGAGTAAAACAGTTAGTATTATGTATATATTTTGAAGCTTAGCTTAAGTTTGAAGTGAATCTATAGATTTTGGGTTAAAAAGTTAGTATTGTGTTTAGCTTAGCTTACCTGAATGCTTGGTTGATCATCCTACTCTTCTAAGCCAATCAAATTCAAGAATTTAAGCTTTCAAGAAGCTTAATTTATTTTTAAGTTATGCTCTATCTAAGCATCATCTAAAATTTTGCACTACTATTTTACATCTTAGAGTAGATTTATATATCAAAAACTTTATGAAAGCTTCACCTCAAAGCCTCCAAAGTCCACCCTGGAAGCATTCCCTGTTGCACCAGACTATCAACTCATCCAGAAGCCTATCAGCGGCTTAGCGGCTTTGCTGAAAGCTCTGTCAGCCACAGGGAAGCCTGACAGACTGCCAAACAAAAGCTTAAAAGGGTGACTCCCAAGGTTGAATAAGATTTGCACTAACAACCTGCTGGTACCACTGCAAATTCCTTCTAGAAAGGTTGCTTAAGAATGACAAACTATGCAGTAAAAATAGAGTCATTAATTAGCGCCACCACCGCTGGCACACTAATGGATTATGCATGACTCTATGATAACAAGTACCCAGCACAGGGTACTATGATATCAAATCCCATGCCATTGCATGGATGCCTGACTCTGGGGGTTGATATGGCAGTCTGGGGATGGAAAGTGTGAGAGGGGGGCTAAACTAACTAAGTTTGGCTCCCATCACAGTGAAATAAACCACCAGGATGCCATCCAGTGAAGAACTGGGATGGCTGCTTGGAGGGGGGACCACAGGGGAGGATACCGGGGACAACTGAGGGAAGTAGGCGTTTAAGCCCATCAGTATCAGGCCAGTGAGCAATCAAGGGGTGCAGGTGGGAGCAGGAGAGGACACCTTGGAGGGCCCAAGGGATAAAGAATGGCTCTGGACCACGCTGAGGAGGGGAGGCATGGGAGGCACAGCTTCTTCAGAAACGGGTGAAGTATGATCCACAGTGTCCAAGTCCAAGTCATCACATGTCAGGCTCTTGACCACAGCCTCTCCAGAAAAGAGAAGGCTGCTGGGGAGTTCCCAGAGATTAGAAGGGTCTCTACCTACAAGACGGGCAGACAAAGAGATTTTCCCCACAAATCAGGGGAGGTGGACCACAGAAGCAGCAAGAATGGAGCCAGGGAAAACACCACAAATTTAAGAGCTGGGAGTATCATAGGAATGTTCTCCACAAAATTTAGAGCAGGTTGGTATGAATTTTTGGTGAAAAAAGAGTGGGAGAAGTGTAGGCAGGGTAGTCTTAGCAGGATATAGCAAAAGAGCAGCAGAACAGGTTTAAACGGCTTTACTATGGTCTCAGGAGCCTTGGGTGTAACAGCAAGCAAAAGCAGATTCAAAAACAACAATTTTAAGAGAAAATTCAAAATAATAATAGAAATTATAAAGAAAATCAATTGAAAATTTGAAGTTCAAACTCTGTTTTCAAAAGCAAGAGCAGGAAAGACAACGACTAGGTAAATTAACACTAGTATAGGGGCCCAGAAGAGAAGCCAGGTTTGAAACCAGCTGGCACAAGGTAAGCTTTGAACAGTGACTAACACCACAATCTTTAGGCTGTAGGAACTCAAAACCGGGTTCCCAACAACAAACAAATTAAAATAAAGTGCAGATGGCTCCAAAACTTTTAATATTATTGGAAAATAGATAAGCAGGGGACTAGAAGTCCCCTTGCTTGCATAAAAGGAATGGGCTGCAAGTAAGATGGATCACATGACAGTGGAACTGAATCCAATTGGCTGGAGGCAAAACTTTGCTAGGCAGGGGAAGGGAGGCTGGAGGGTTTCATTCCAATTTCCACGGTCAGATCTGATTGGCCAGAAGAGGCACTGGTCATTTGGAATTCACTTGGGTTGCTTAGCGTCAATGTGGCGACCTCTGATTGGCTAGCTCTAATGGTTTTTAGAAGTGGGAAATACCAAGCTAATAAGTAGTCTAAATTAACCAGTGTTTCTTCCCAGGAGGGAGCAACCAAAGGCAAAGGTTCTGCAGGGTAGGCCAGCACAAACCTCTCATCTACTGTGTGAGCTAAATCATTTAAGGAATGGAGGGGTTTGGCAGGCGTTTTAGAGCCTTTCTTGGTATGACAAGGGAAGATTGCGCAATCCAAAGCCAGAGGTGGCAGTGAATTTACATTATCCTTTCCTTTTTCCTGGGGCTGGATTCCTCCCTGGGGAAGCGTAGCCACCAAGAAGTTCTTGTGCGCCTTGGGAATCTTGAGCGCCAGAAGGGACTTAGGGGGGCCAAGTGCCATGGGATTGTTCTTATGGAATTCCTGTACCAGGTCCCAGCAATTTCTGCAGTTGGAGGAGCTTACCCAGCTGTTGTTGTAAGAGGGATATCCTTTCCAAGATACATAATATTGAAGGGACTTGCGGATCCTATGTGAGGCTACTATGGCTTCTACCTCATACTTGGGGGATCCATCCACCAAGGTGGGGTCAGGGGTGCTGGGGAGGTCCCCCTCAAAAGGGGACAGACAACAAGCGTTGAAGGTACTGTGGATCTAATTGGAGGGGGGAGGTCCAACAAGAACGTGCCGTTGCCCTTGTCTTCTAGAACCTTGAAGGGGCCCAGCCTCTTGGGAGCAAACTTCCTTGAGGGGACCTTCATTTGGATATTGGTGGCATCCAACATCATAAGCAAGCCCACTGGGTACTGGGGAGCAGGCTGTCTATTCTTGTCTGCTGCTTTCTTGTACGCCTCAATGGACTTAGTCAGGGTGCTTTGAACTTTGAGATGAATGGCTTTGAGGTGAGCCGCCATGTCTACAGCCGCTGGTATGCTTGCCTGGAGCATGGGACCTATCACAAAGACTGGGGAAAACCCCAGGGTAGCCTGGAATGGGGACACCCCTGTTGAAGCGTGCACAGTATTGTTGTAGGAAAACTGGGCTAATGAGATATCATCCAACCAGGAGTCCATTGAGGCATTTGCGTAGCAACGCAGGTGCTGCTCCATGATTTGGTTGACTCTTTCTGTTTGCCCATCTGACTGAGGATGGAAGGAAGTGGACCTGCATGGCTTAATGTTTAGAGTCCCCAGCGGGGACTCCCAGAACATGGACGTGAACTGGGGACCTCAGTTGCTGATGATTTCCTGTGGTAAACCAAAGTTGGAGAAGATGTGTTTTACAAACAGTTTTGCCATCCCTACTGAATCCAGGGTAGTCAGAAATGGGATGAAAAATGAATATTTGTTGAAACAATCCACTACCACCATGATGGAATCAAAGCCTCCTAACAAGGGGAGGGCCACCACAAAGTCCACAGAGATGGATGACCATGGATCTTGAGCCTGCTGTAGGGGGTAGAGAAGGCCATTGTTCCCTGAACAATCTGGTTTGGAGCAGGCACAAGTGACACACTTCTTAATCTAGGGACCTACTGCCTTAGTTATCCCAACCCAGCTATAAGTACGCCTGATGAGCTCAAGCAGCTTCTTGGTACCAGGATGACCAAACAGAGGGGGATCATGATGTTCAGTCATGACACGCGGCTGCATTCCCTTTGGAACCCACACTTTGTTGTTTTGGTAAATTATCCTATCCTTAAGCGTATAGGGACCATTGGACGTGGAGTCCAGAGACAGCTTAGTGCAGATAGCCTGGCCGTTCAGCAAAGAGTGCTGGGCCATCAGGACGTCATACAAGAGCATTCCAGGGAGAGCAAGAGGTGGGGGTGCCTCAGGGGATGGGGCGGGACCAATGACCAGGAGCTGGGGGGTAGAAGCTGACACCGTGGCTGGGGTGTGGGGAGGAGGTGGCCCGGGCGGCAGGAGGACCAAAGACTCTGGGATGACAGTAACTTGAGGATCCTCATTGCCCCTCACTGGGTACATTGCTGGGTTGCAACTTAGCAGGTCAGGGAGGATGTTAAGTTCCCCTTTCACAAGCTTGTATTTGAATTTGTAACCTGAGAGCGTCTGCATGACATGTGCCTGGCAAGGGAGTAGCTTCTGGGGCTTGCAGAAATAACAGAGGGCTTTGTGATCTGTGCAAACCACAAACTTGTGTTGAGCGCCCTGCAAATGATGGCGCCAATGAGTGATGGCATCCACCACAGCCTGCAGCTCCTTGTCAAACACCGCCCAGGAGCACTTGTTAGGGGCAAACTTCCTGGAGAAGTAAGTGACCAGGTGCTCCTGACCGTTGTGTTCTTGAAGGAGAACCGCCCCAGCAGCCACGTTGGAGGCATCACAAGCTACAATGAACTGCTTACTTGTGTTGGCATGGCGTAACACTGGGATAGAGACAAAAACCCGTTTAATAGCCTCAAAGGCCTCCTGGCATGCTGGGGTCTACACAAAGGAGGCGTTCTTGCCAGCCAAGGGGGGCAGGGGGGCAGCCAGCTCAGAGATAGCTGGGGAAAACTTCTTGAGGAAGATCACTGTGCCCAGAAAGCAATGCAACTCCTTCTGGTTCCTAGGGGTAGCCCACTCCCAAAGAGCCTTGCCTTGTCAGGAGAGACCGCGTGGCCGTCCTTCAGGACCAAGTTGCCCAGAAAGGTGACCTTGGACTTGAAAAACTCACACTTACTGGGCTTGATGAACAACTGCGCCTTGTGGATGGCTGCCACCACAGCCACCAGGTCCTTAGCGTGCTGCTCAGTAGTGGGAGAGTGGATTAGGATGTCATCAATGTACGCCACAGCACAGGAAAAGCGGAGGTCTTCCAGAGCATCCTCAATGACTTGCTGAAAGATTGCGGGAGCGTTCTTCAAGCCAAAAGGCATGACCTTGAATTGGAAGCAGTGATGCCAAGTTTTGATGGCTGTGAGCCACTTGTCCCCCTCTGCCACCCAAACCTGGTTAAAAGCATTAACAAGATCAAGCTTCAAAAAGACACAAGACTTGGCAATGGATTGAGCAATGGAGGCTTCCAAGGGGAGGGGATAGCAGTCTGGAACAGTGACATTGTTGAGTAGAGTGTAATCAACGCACGGCCAAAGTGAGCCATCTGATTTCTTAGCAAAAACCACCAGGGAGCTCACCGAGGAAGCCTTCTTGACTATCCATCCTTTAGCCAGCATATCATCCAACCACGCGCCCAAAGCTTTGTCCTCCAGTTCACTGAGGGGGTACATTGGGGCGTCAATCTTCACAAGGTCAACTGTTGTCTTAAAGGTCAAATTGTGGCGAGAGTGCAGAGGGAGAGCACAGGAAAGGGTAGCGTCAAAGGTGTCCTTGAAAGGAGCCAGGATGGCCGGCAGGGCAAAGGGCTTGGGAGGGGAGACTGGAGTTGCCGCAAGAGATAAGCATGACTCAGGCGGTTCCCACCCCAAGGGAAAGAGGGGGAATGACCCAGGACACCCGTCCAACAAGAAGTGAAGCTTGTTGGTGAGACAGTCAATCTGTACCAAGTGGTGCTGCCACCACCCCACGCCCACAATTACAGGATACAGGAGGTCCTCCACAGCAGAGAATTTACTCACAAACACATGGGAGCCTGTACAGTAACTAAGTGGGTTAGTGAGGGGGTAACTGAGAACCGGTACCTGGATAGCAGCAATCAGGCTCTGGGGAGAGAGCAGGGACAAACCTAAGGACTGAGCCAGTGCCAGGTCCATAAAGTTGCCTGCAGCACCTGTATCTACCAAAACCCTAGCCTTAGCCTGGCAGTATTTGGTATAAAAGGTTGCAGTAAAAAGGAAGTAGGAAAGATCTTCTTTATTCTGCAGGGTCAGAATGGAGGTGGCAGGGTTGCAGGAAGAAACCTCAGGAATGACAGCTGAAGCCGCAAAGACAGGGATAGAACCTGTGGAAGTGGGTCAGTTAGGGACCTGGCAAGGGCGGCACATCACATTGATGGCAGGCGTCTTGGGAGGCTTAGCTGCGGGGGGCTTGGCCTGGGCAGGCTTAGAAACCGGGAGGTGGGCCAGTACACCAGACTTGGGCTGATAAGCTGGCTTAGCGCCAAGCTTGCAAGCCAACACAAATGCCTTCTTGAGGGAGGTGGGAGCTGGGTCCCACGCACTCTTGTCAGCTGAAGCAGCTTCCAAGGAATTGCAGAACATGGCCACTGCCATCTTGGTAGGGAGATCCAGGGAGGCAGTCTTCACCACAAAACACTCAACATGGGCGGCAAGGTCAGGAGCAAGCCCCTTGGAACAAAGAGTCCAAATATAACTGAGGCCTTGGAACCCA
The DNA here is from genome assembly GCA_014839935.2 of Entomophthora muscae. NCBI lineage: Eukaryota > Fungi > Entomophthoromycota > Entomophthoromycetes > Entomophthorales > Entomophthoraceae > Entomophthora > Entomophthora muscae. The sequence continues at coordinate 50,954 of QTSX02004269.1, forward strand.
GGGCGGCCACCGCTGAGGAGATCAGTGTGAGGAGGGAGGAGGTGTCCCCAAGTTCCTGGCTTTGACGGAGGAGGGTGCACACCCAGAGGCGGGCGTCTCCATCAAGTGCATCCAAGAGGGCCACTGATCTTTGCGTGTCAGAGATGGGGGTGTCTGTGGAGGCTGAGTCCGCGGAGAGGCGGAGCTGCAGCTCTCCAAGAGCATCAGGAACCTTCTCACAAACGGCCACGGAGGAGGGGGTACAGGGTGACACCAGGGTAATATTTACCGCAGATGCGGCCAAAGAAGCTGCGGAGGGAGAGACAGACTTCTTGGTGAGACACAACTTGAAGGAGGACAGAAGTAACCACACGGCCCACACCAAGAGGAATCTGGCAAGGAGGGATCCCAAGCTGGCTTGGATGAGGGCAAGAAGTAAACTCCACACCCAGTAGCAAAAGGCTTCAAAGGCAGAAGAAATGGGCTTGTCTATTATGTGAGAGAGGGGGGCTAAACTAACTAAGTTTGGCTCCCATCCCAGTGAAACAAACCACCAGGATGCCATCCAGTGAAGAACTGGGATGGCCGCTTGGAGGGGGGACTACAGGGAGGACACTGGGGACAACTGAGGGAAGTAGGCGTTTAAGCCCATCAGTATCAGGCCAGTGAGCAATCAAGGGGTGCAGGTGGGAGCAGGAGAGGACACCTTGGAGGGCCCAAGGGATAAAGAATGGCTCTGGACCACGCTGAGGAGGGGAGGCATGGGAGGCACAGCTTCTTCAGAAACGGGTGAAGTATGATCCACAGTGTCCAAGTCCAAGTCATCACATGTCAGGCTCTTGACCACAGCCTCTCCAGAAAATAGAAGGCTGCTGGGGAGGTACCAGAGACTAGAAGGGTCTCTACCTACAAGACGGGCAGACAAAGAGATTTCCCCCCATAAATCAGGGGAGGTGGACCACAGAAGCAGCAAGAACGGAGCCAGGGAAAACACCACAAATTTAAGAGCTGGGAGTATCATAGGAATGTTCTCCACAAAATTTAGAGCAGGTTGGTATGAATTTTTGGTGAAAAAAGAGTGGGAAAAGTGTAGGCAGGGTAATCTTAGCAGGATACGGCAAAAGAGCAGCAGAACAGGTTTAAACGGCTTTACTATGGTCTCAGGAGCCTTGGGTGTAACAGCAAGCAAAAGCAGATTCAAAAACAACAATTTTAAGAGAAAATTCAAAATAATAATAGAAATTATAAAGAAAATCAATTGAAAATTTGAAGTTCAAACTCTGTTTTCAAAATCAAGAGCAGGAAAGACAACAACTAGGTAAATTATTACTAGTATAGGGGCCCAGAAGAGAAGCTGGGTTCAAAACCAGCTGGCACAAGGTAAGCGTTGAACAGTGACTAACACCACAATCTTTAGGCTGTAGGAACTCAAAACCGGGTTCCCAACAAAGAAATTAAAATAAAGTGCAGATGGCTCCAAAACTTTTAATATTATTGGAAAATAGACAAGCAAAGGACTAGAAGTCCCCTTGCTTGCATAAAAAAAATGGGCTGCAAGTAAGATGGGTCACATGACAGTGGAACTGAATCCAATTGGCTGGAGGCAAAACTTTGCTAGGCAGGGGCAGGGAGACTGGAGGGTTTCATTCCAATTTCCACGGTCAGATCTGATTGGCCAGAAGAGGCACTGGTCATTTGGAATTCACTTGGGTTGCTTAGCGTCAATGTGGCGACCTCTGATTGGCTAGCTCTAATGGTTTTTAGAAGTGGGAAATACCAAGCTAATAAGTAGTCTAAATTAACCAGTGTTTCTTCCCAGGAGGGAGCAACCAAAGGAAAAGGTTCTGCAGGGTAGGCCAGCACAAACCTCTCATCTACTGTGTGAGCTAAATCATTTAAGGAATGGAGGGGTTTGGCAGGCGTTTTAGAGCCTTTCTTGGTATGACAAGGGAAGATTGCGCAATCTAAAGCCAGAGGTGGCAGCGAATTTACAGAAAGACTGACCAAGCAAGAGTTAGAAGTGCCAGATGATATTATCCTGGCAAGAGGATGCAAGCTCTATAAAAGCCCTTCTGTTTGACTAATGGAAGGCAGACAAAATTAAGAAGATCCTTGTGACAGTCCACATGTTTGGTGGTTTGCAGGCGGGGCTAATGTTGGCCAAGCAAAACTTTGGTTGTTTGTTGCAGGTAGAGGCCTAGTAGATAACATAGGACTACTAGGGAGTAAGTTGAGCCTAGTAGGTAACATAGGACTACTAGGGGTAAGTAAGGCCTGGCTGGTAGGTAACAAAGGACTACCAGAGACAGATGTTGCCTCCACCCAGCAGAAGATATTGACTGCTTTGGACTATAGTTCTTCACCTAGCAGGGAACAGTGGCTGCAGGAGGGTGAAGACTGAAATAGCAAGCAGGGAACTTTGTCTGTCTGGGGGAAGAGTAAGTTTGGACCCCTGGTGGGTAACACAGGCTGTCAGGGAAGGGAAGAGCTCTGAGGGCTCTACATACCCTGATACACTTACAGGAGGTCTGTGAGCAAGCACCCTACCTAAAGGACTGGTAGGGTGTCCTTGTTCATGCCCCTATGGGAGCTTTGGGGGTTAACCCAAAGTGAGCATTGGAGTGTATAGATTTTCTTGGAGGTGTCACCAAGGCAGTTTGCTTGGGGAAGCAGCTGCAGAACTTGGTGTGATCAGGCCTCTGGGAAGTAGAGCTGATTACTCTGCAACTGAAAGCTCAGACTTAATCACCTGGGTGAGTAAAGACAACACATAGACATTTATCTATGGTTTATTGGCATAAGTGGAGTGCCACTTACAAAGGTCCAGTCAAACGCCAGTTCAATGTAGACTCATGCCTGGGTCTACAAGTTCTGGTAACAGGGACTGAGAAAAAAACCAAGGTGGTTCACAGAATCAGCAGATAAGACTAGTAAGAAGGACTGTTTGATCACAGTGAAGAATAGTTAAGGAACTGTTGGTTCATATTGAAGTTTGGAACCAAAAGGATTCATTGTGCAGGTGGAACCAAGATGGTTCCTAGTGAGGATAAATTGAAGGGCTCAGAGATCATGATGCAGGAGTAGCTGGTCATGATAAAGGAGTAGCCAGACGACTGAAAAGCTGTTAAAAGACTGGAATGTGCTGTTTGCTGTCTAAAATGAACTGATTGCTGGTTAAGCTGAAGAGCTGGAATATTAGCTGGGGAGAAGTATCAGAAGATGATGAAGAAGAACTGGTGGTCTGGAGAAATGAGCCAAGGCTTTGCCAAATTGATTTGCCAAGGTGGTAAAATGTGGATTTTTTTGCCTTGGTTTAGTAGTAAACTAAAGAATGAATGTGGATAGAAGTGTGAGTAAGATATTTATTTATTAAGAAACTAGGATAGATGAAGGTATGTTGCTATGAGAGCTGGATACAAAGTTGTTTTGGTGGGATGTTTTCCTTGGATTTTACTATATTTGTAAATATATGAGGAAGACGTTGAAGAGGTTTAAAAAGAAAAATTTAAATATTATTCTACTATTTAAATTGTTTCAGGTTAAATGCAGGGAAGATTGGTGCTGGAATAATGGGCTGGTTAACGCTTTGGTGTGCAAAGAGTTGTTGATTTGAGCGGTTTGAGCTGTGGAAATATTTTCCTAGTTGGATCCCGGTGGAACTTTGGAAATAATCTATTTCTGCGCTCTGCATTCATTGGTTAAGTTCTGGCAGGTTTCCTGATGAAAATGATTGGTTGGAAGCCAAAAGCTTAAAGTATAAGCAAGGAAATAGTGAATTAATACTTTAAGCTTTTGAGAAAGTAAGTATGTAAGCTTAAGTTATTATAGGAAAAGGTGAACGGCAATGGTTTAAGATTCTGAAGAAATCCATTTTGAAGGCAGAACCGTTGGGAAAAGGACACTAAAAAAAGGTGGCTGGCTGGAAAGTTACGGGGTCTTTTTGAAGGTCTTTCCAGGTCTTTGACGGAATCTTTCTGGATCTTTTGAGTTTCTGCCAAGAGGCTTTTGGAAGCCTTTTGATCACCAGAAAGAGCTTTATTGGACCAACAAGTGGAATAAAAATGCCACTGAAGCTATACAGAGAGCTGAAGCCCAAGATAATGGAGTGGGAGCCCAAGAATAAGGAGCTAGATCCTAAGTGTGGCGCAGAAGTCCAAGACTGAGGTGCAGGAGTCCAAGTTTAAGGAGCAGGAGTCCAAGTCTAAGGAGCATAAGTCCAAGATCAAGTACAAGGGGTCCAAGATATTGTTGGGGACTCCAAGTATTGGCAAATCCAATTTGTTTCCTTGACCCCCCAAACCATATACCAGAAGGTTTCTAAGGAGATCTTCCTTCTGAGAGTGAATGAAAGCCTGTTTTGACCCCTATACATATTTCTGAGATACATTTCCCCTTACTAGAGAATTGCAACCTCTTCCAGCCAGTCCCTGGCTAAAATCCAGGACACACTTTGGGAACTGGTGGACAGGAACCCCACAATCCTACTGTAGAACATTTTTGCAGTAGAAGAATAAATCAAGTTCAAAGACCTTAGTCAGTTCTTGAAGACCTAAGCAAGCCACCAGATTCAAAGATGCTTGGAATTTGCCTCCCTTGGACATTGACAGCTGTTGCCCTGCCAAGAAATACACAGACATTGCAGATAACACTTGTCTTCATGCAAGCAAATCCTCCTACATAATGACTCAAATATCCCATATACTTAATAAAGTGACTAATACTTGGACCGCCAGATCCAATAACAGAACAGAAAGTTCTGACAGGTATGTACCCACCCGGCAATGGAGGTGGCGCACAACCTCCACCGCCACACTGTAGACAGTAGATACACCCTGATTGAAATATTCACGGCAGCTGGTAAAAGGGAGTATTGTTAGGTGAGAATGCAGGAGCAGCTTCTCTGGTGGGGCTGCAAACCCATAGATTTCTGTCAGGACCAGGGCATCCTGGATCACATGATCAACTGAGTTGTATCCAGGGGGGACCTTCTTCCCATCAAGTGCAAGCTGGGCCTTGTCAATTCCCAGAAGGACCCCGTCCAGGTCCTGTACAGACGTGCCCATCCCAAAGTAGAATAGAAACCCCAGGTAAACAACCAGATGAAGCCTTTGCCCTGCAAAGGCTTCTGTGAACTCACACAGTTTATTATAGACCACACTGATCTTCTTGTTGTGCCTGGTCTTTGAAAAGGTCAGCTCCATGGCTGCAGGGAGCCCCATCTCATTAGCGTTCCAGGCCAGCCCAAAGTTGGCAAGGAGGATTTTGGTTTTCTTGACAGCTGTTGTGTCTGCAACAGCCAATTTTCCAACTGTGTGCCTAAAGTTCTCCAGCAGGTAAGAGAGTGTGTGCTTCACCAGGAAGCAGAAGCAAGCAGCTGCATGGGCCCGGCCCATCTCTTGTATGTTTTTGAATGGGAGCAATGCCAGGACGTCCCAAATAAGTTCAATGGATTTTACACAGTAAACTCCACTGAGGGATACCAGGTCCAGGAAAACCAGTTGGGCATCCTTGTAGGCATTAACTGCCCACTTGGATGCCCCCTTGCCATGTGTGAGCCCGGCCAATGCCTTCCTGGACATTAAGAAGATGCTGTTGATTTGATCCTTGAGCTCCTGCAAAACAGGGGGGACAGAAACAGCTGTCTTGCCACATGATTGGCGTAGTTTGAATAGAATGTGGAAGGGACAAAGGGGACCAGGACTTGGCAGATTTTGCTGTCTATGTTTTCTAAAATAAAGGAAGTATTTTCAATTTTAGTAATTTTTATTGGGTTACCTTCTTGTGTTTCTTCCTTGCTGGCAGCTTCAGCAGGCTTAGCTATTCTTGGCGCAAGCAACTGCGCTGACAACTCAGTATCCTCTTTCCTGGCGGCCTTGCTGGCTTGTGATGTTCATACATCTCAGGGTTGTCAACCCAGAAGACGGCACAGAGAGGGCAAATGACTTGAGCTGGAGGCCCTCAATCACAGTTTTTTGAACATTAAGAAGACAATCAATTATTTTTCAGGGGTTTCTGGCATCTTGGCCATAAGTGCCTTGGCAGACACCTTGTCAATTTTGTCCCCAGTGAGGACAGTGGCCTTGTCTTTTTTCTTGACCTTGTGGTTGATTTCTTTGATCTCTGCAATTGCAGAGTCAAGGTCTTTGAGCAGTTTTTCCAATTCTCTCATTGATTTTCTTACTAACCTTTCCATATGTTTTTATAGCTTTCACCCCAATAAAATCTGTGTTATTCTGATACTATTGCCTCTTTTTATCCCTGTTTGTTTTCCCATTACTCTAATATCCCATCTTTTTACCCATTGTGTATATGTTTTACGCTCATCTCAATATGAGTTGTTTGCTTTGCATTGGCATTGCTTCCATAATCACCATATTATTTTTAGCACTTAAACACAGCCCCCTGTAAAAATATTAAAAAGGATTTAGTGATCAGCTAAATTTAAATTAGAAAATTATATGTTAATTGTGTTTAGATAAAGTTATTACTGATCCAAATTCAAAACCTTAATGATAAACTTTAATACAATCAGGAGCTGAGTGATAAAGTGATTGTTGTGACATAAAGGGTCATTCAATAAATATTTTATGTTTGTGCACTAATTAATATTATTGGCTGGTTGTTTTGCCATTGTGCACCATTGCTACTGTGGTGAGTTGTTGATGGACTAGTACCCAATCAGCTGCCTGGTTAACACTAGTCAATCAACAACTCACCACAGCAGCAATGGCGCACAATGGCAAAACAACCAGCCAATAATATTAATTCACGCACAAACATAAAAGAATTATTAAATGTCTCTTTACAGTAGTTTTAAAAGCTATGGCAACAGCCAAAAATACCTCAGATTTAAACAAAAATGATTTCAGATTTGAACAAAATCCAAGTCAAGCAAGATTCAGGATTCAATTAGTTTATAAAATTTAAGTTAATAAATGGACTGTCAAACAAAAAACAGAATTTGACTAGCCCATTATACAAAATTTTATCAAACATTAAGTGGTGTAGTTCAAACCACAAACAAAATGAACTGATGCAACAAGTGAAATGGATGGTGCTGTTCCAGAGTATATTATAATCCAATCAGGATTCATATGAGGCACCAACAGAAGAACTAAAATGAAAGAAAACTTGAGCAATCTAGAAGCAAGATTACACAAGCACAAAACAAAATGAACTCACACAAGGTGTGTAGTATGGGCAGCCTAAAATAGAAAAATAACAGTTTAACAGCCAATCAACAGCTATCTAATTTAGGAACATAGGCATTTTATCCATTTCCATGGCTCCAGATTTGTATGAAAAGGTTTTTAGAACCTTCAAAATATGGGCTCAAGATTACAATAAAAATAAATCATAAAATTTAAACTTCTACTTTTAGTGATTTTATCCTAGGTTTTGTACAATGGTTTTTACAAGCAATATATTTGACGGCACCAGCAGCCAAGCCAGCTTCAATGAAGACAAGGCTCAGAACGTCAAGGCACCTGTTTACACCCAAGCCTTTGAGGCAGGTAACAAGGAAGCTGACCTGTACCTGACCACCAACCCCTATGGCTTTGACTTGTTCAGTAGTCACTTAGTGTCTAGCTCTGCCCCTGCTCCCGTACCCAACCCCGCACAGGCTGCCCATCAACCAACCAATCAGGATGGCAACCTTAATTTGGAACAACTTCCTGCCACCAGCCAACCTGCCCCCTACAACCAATCAGGCTTCAGCTCCCCCAGCCCAGCGCCCCAAGCAACAAATCATCACTACCTAAATTCTTCAGAAAATTGTGGCACTGAATCTACAGGGTCTGTCCTGGGAACAGATTGCCACCCAGTTGCAATTTACCTGAGATACTGTCATGCGGGAATTCAACAACCTGATGAATAAGGGAAATATGATTGGGACAGCCAAGAAGCCCAAGAAGGCCCTTAAGTCACAAATATCTGAGGCATACCCAATCATGCTTGTTCTTCTCCAGCGGGATCCCAAGCTTCCATTGACCCAGGTCCAAAAGCAACTTGCGCACCATAACATATGGGTGTCTGAGCGCATGGTGCAGCTCTGGATGTATGGGAAGGTGGTTTTCATACAGGTTCTTACTAATTTTGCCAGCAACTAATGGGATGGCGCTGAGGATTCCCCATATGACACTGCCATTGAATCAACCCTGGTCCAATGCTTAACTAGTCTAACTGACAATGTCATGTTCATCTCCTATTACAAGCTATCAATAGCTTTTGATGATTTTTGGCAAGCAAGGAAAAGCCGCCGCCAATAATAGAAGGAAGAAGGTCAAGAAGGGGACATTCATTGGTGCATCTATGGCTGTTTCAGCCAAGGGTTTTGTCTACTATTGGAAAACCCCATATTTCATCAATGGCTACTCATACAGCCACATCCTCAATGGATTACTTGACTCCTGGGATGGCTCAAATTCCAAGTACTGTGTTGTGTTCTGAGGCGCAGCACAGACACACAACAGGAAATCCTAACCTTAGGATTGGATTTGTACTAAGTCTTAGTTAGATGACAGGGAAGGCAATAGCGTTTACCTTGCGGCCCTGGATGAATAATCTCTACTAGGCGTGGCTAGAGAGAGGCACGGAAGTACAGAAGACACAAAGACAAAAATGTGAATAGAACTTAATTTTATTGGTGAATAAGGAAATGTAATATATAGTGGTTGAGAATACCACAAAACACTACCAGGACAGTAGGATCACTTGCCACCAGCATTAGTGGGGCAAGTGAGTTGCGCAAAAAGCAGGAAACTGAACAATTGTATTTCCTGAATCAGCCATCAACTCATTTTGAGTAGCAAAAGCAAAAGTGAGAGATTCGTCCTCAAAATGGCCCACCAAAGGCAAAATTGAAATACTGTAAATAGTGGCATTCACGACATTGCCCTCCTCTAGATTAGCCTTAGGGGGTGGTATTTACAAAGAAACTTTGTGTGTACTTGAGCAAAAGGAAAGGCCACTAGACAAGAGCTTTACAGTGTATTTGGACCCTTGCTTAAAGGTTACTTCTAGAGGACCAATCCACAGAGAGTCCAACTTATGTGCGCAACCACCTACTCTGTGTTGGTAGTAAAGGACATGGTTGCCAACATTAAACTCAGACAGGGGGGAGCGTCTAGCATTGTTGGGAGAGAGCTCAAGCATCTTAGTCTTATATGCGGAAGTGTAAGCAGTGGCTTGAATATCAATTATGCAGTTGACTAGATCCTTGATGTGGTTGTCAGGATTCATGGCCTTATCTGAGGTAAGCAGGGGGCCCCAAGAGCAATGTGGTAGTAGCCTCTTGCCCATATAACATAGCAAAGGGGGAATATCCAGTGACACAATGTTTGCTAAGGCGGTACACAAATAGAGCGGCAGATAAGTACAAGTCCCAATTAGCAGCGTCAGAGTAGGTGAGCTTTCTCATGATGGAGACCAGTGTTGAATTTGCATGCTCAACAGCCCATTAGTAGCTACCTTAGCCCCCAGTGAGATTTCCGCGCAACATGTTCATACCATTGCCATCTGCAATGAGTATATTGACGAGGTAGCTTGGGTTTGGGCTCTTGAGCTTGTGGCAGGTCCCAGCTTCCACCAGACCTTGGACTTTCCCGACCAAGCCAATACCAACTGTTGCTTTTCCACCACGTTCAAGGTGTTTCTTCATGCATTTGGTACTGGCAATGCTTCTTTGTACCTTCCTTTGGCTGATGCAACTTGCCACTTTATGTGGTATCCTCCTAAGAGTTGCCAGTCTGGCCAGCCCAGGTACGCTAGTAGTTGCTTGGAGCATTACCGCTCCCTGGCTTACCAGCTCCACGTCCCCTACCCCTATTCTATTCCTACATGGAAGATGTGTTGATGGACTGATTCACCATGGGTGCTACATTTTCTGCTTGTGGTGGCTGGGGCTTTTTGGTACCAGTCAGTCAGATCTGCCTTCCCCTGTGCAACTGGTCTTCTATGTTGCACAACTCCCAGTTGGCCTGGGCCCAAATGCTGGCAATACTGGCGCACGTGCGCCAGCGCCTGGACAACAACCACTATATGATCCCCACCCATGGGCGCCCAGTGATCACTATCCAGCGCCCCGCCAAGCATCCCTGCCCCGCCAACTATCAGGCCTCTCCTCCCGCCATGTCTTCTGCTCAGCAGTGTGAAGGCGCCTGCAACACAAGGGACTAATCTCACTGAGCCTGCCTTTTCCTTTTCTTGCAATAAACTTGCTTTTTCTTATCCTCTTTTTTATTGTTTCTATTATTTTTTATCTCTTATTTTTTTATTATATTAAGTTTTTAATTATTGTAGTTATCTTTTAAATTTAGTGCTTATAGAAATATTATTGATTAGCGGAGTTTGTGGGTTGGAGATTTAAATCTTGCACTGCTGCGGCATAAAAGATGTTTGCAAGGCGGCGCAGCGGCGCTCAAGACTTTCCCAAGTTGGCAGCACAGCGCTTTTTAATTGTTTAAGGCGGCGTGGCTGTCAGGGATCCAGTCTTGGGCGGGTGGCCTGTTGTTTTCAGGGGTAACTTGGGCTGGGTTTTTTGCGGGCAATGCCCACCACAAGAGGGGAGCTAACTTTAAAAGAGAGGAGGCCAACTTCCCCACCTAAGACCACGGGCCGGCGGCCGGGATTATAGTGTCAATCACCCCTGTGAGGGTGATGTACACAATCCCAAACAGCTTGCCAGAGTGGTCAGCTGGGAGGTTGGTAAAGAAGCGGGCATAGGTTTTGGGGTCACAGGTGGTTCCATGGACAAGTTGTAAGCAGGGAGATAGTTGAATTTCCCTCTCAACAACTTGGGTGTTGAAAATATCCTGGGCCTTGTTGGTTGTATCTAACTGCAGATTGTATGCGGGCCAAAGGATTGAGTTTGAGTATCTTTTCTGGGGTGTATTTCTTGTATTTGGACTTCAGAGGGTAGTTGATAAAGTGGACAGGTCCAAAGGGTACACCAAGAGGACAGAAAACAGCAGGCAGTGGGGCAGGCGGGCCAGGAGATCTTGAACTGAATTAGTAGAAAGCAAAAACAAAATAAGGCAATAGCTGTATGAGCCAAATTAAAATAACCTTTATTTGAAAATGGCAATAAGTTTGAAGCGCGGGGTCCTTGGGTCTATATAGTACCCCCCTCCAAACTTAACATTTTGCATGGGGGGTCCATCAAGGCATTGGGAAGGCCAGGGCCGGGGGAACTAGGTGCTTGGGTCCAAAGGTGGCAAATTTGCACTTGGTCTAGGAGTTCTTTCATTGGTCAAGAATCTTGATTTGGCTGCCTGATTATCTTGCTTTAGTGTCAAGGTCATGGGACCGGGTTGCGGGCCTGTGCCTCTTTCCTGGGTTGGTTCTTGATTGGTTGCTGGTGTAGACTTTGAGTTTATGAAGCTAATGGTTGCCAAACCAGTACCTCCATTAGGCGCTGTAATTAATACTCCATTTGGTGAAATGATTTCTTTGGTTTGGCTCTTTTTACCGCATGGGTTAAAATTCTTGGTAACAGCTTGTGGGGGCTCAATCCCAGAAAAACGCAGGCGGGCGGTCTTGCGGTCCACAGGCCTGGCGGCCCAAAGGAATCCAGGGTTGGGGTTCAATTCCTGCTCCCGGGCCCGGGTTTCTAGAGAGGAAGAATTGTCAATCCTGACACCATCCCCTTCTTCCCCTGAGGGCCCTCCTTTACAATTCTTCTTGTTCAGGTAGAGTTGGATGGATTCTTGGGCATTTATCAGGTTTTAGCGGCTCCCAAGTACTTTCTTCTAGTGGGTATCCTTTCCACTTGATGTAATACTGGGGTTTTTGGTAGTGAGTTTGGTTGCTGTGTATGTATTCAACTTCATATTCCTCAGCACGGATTGTTTGGATGGGTGGGGGCTGTCTTAATCTGTTGGTGGAAGAGCAAATTAACATCTTTTTTGAACAACAGGGAGCAGTGGAACACATCATGAATCTTCCAGGAGGGGGGTATGTCTAGCTTGAAGGCAACCTCACCAGCTAGTTTGGTGATTTTGTGGGGACTGCTTCTTCTGTGAGCTAATTTCCTGCAGGGCATGTGCAGGGGTACGTTCCAGGAGTCTAGGTATACTTTGTCTCCAACTTGTAAGGGTTGGCCTGGGATTTTTTGCAGTCAGCAAAGGATTTATATGTCTGCACTGTGCAGTTCAGGTTGGTCAAGCATGTTTTGTGTGTGTTGTGAATCTGTTTAATCCAGGAGCGCCTAGTGGTGTTTGATTCCTTTTTGCCAATCTGGGGGTCCCAGGTGGGGTCAAACCCATAGTTGGCTTTGAATGGGGACATGCCTGTGGAGGCGTGGTCCTTACTGTTATAGGCAAACTGGGCCATGAGGAGCTTTTTGGCCCAATTTTCCTGATCAGTGTTGGCATAGCATCAAAGGTATTGTTCAAGGATCTGGTTCACTCGCTCAGTTTGGCTGTTTTTCTGTGGGTGGTAGGAGGTAGATACACATTGCTTGATTCTTAAGTCTTTCATCACCTGCATCCAGTAGTTTGACGTGAATTAAGGTCCTCTGTCTGTGATGATTTCCTCAGGTGTTCTGTGTTGTGTGAGGATGCGGTTGTGGAAGTGTTGGGCTGTTTCTGCTGCTGTGCAATTGATGGTAGTTGGTACAAAGTATGCCATCTTGGTGAAGCAGTCTACCATGACCAGGATTTCATTGTAGAAGAGGGATGGCAGCAGTTCCGCAATATAGTCCATGGATACAGATCTCCAAGGTCCATGGGGTATATTCAAGGGTCTTATAAGTCCTTCAGGTTTGTTTCTACGAGTTTTGGTCCACCCACAGATCTCACACCCCTTCAGGTATGCACTTACATCTTGATCTATTTTTGGCCAATCAAAGTTTCTTCTGATGCTTCAGAGGATCTTGAGCCTACCTGGGTGTCCAGCCATCTCAGAATTGTGGTAGTCTCTCAAGACGTTGGTTCTAATGTCCCCTTCTGGTACAAAGATCCTGTTGTGGAGCATTAGCGTGGTTCCCTTCAATGAGTAGCCCTTTTAGTAGTGGGCGCTATCCAAGGATTTAGAGAGGTCAGAGATCAAGGTCTTGGTGAACTTGTCTAGTGTTTGGGCCCTTATTACTGCTGGTTTGCTGGCTCTGATTTTCATCAATACCAGGTGAATGCCTAGGCTTGCTGTGTCCAAGAGGACTTGGGTGTTGTGGTCGCAGGTTTCTAGGTGGTTAGACACCAGGTCAGTTCTTCTACTTAGGGCGTCAGGTACCATGTTCACTTTTCTTGGCTTGTAGTCTATGATCAGAGTGTAGTCCGCCAGTTCTAGGGCCCATCTTGCTTGTCATTGGTTAAGATGACATGGTTTGAAGAAGTAAACCAAGTTCTTGTGGTCTGTCAGGACCTTTACTGGATATTCAGCGCCACATAGGTATTGGCACCAATGTTTCAGGGTCTTCATTATGGCTAGCATCTCCTTGTCATATATTGGGTAGTTTCCTTCCACAGATAGCATCTTCTTGGAGTAATATGCTACAAGATGTAGCATACTATCCCCTCCTTCCTGAAGAAGGACCCTGCCCACCGCAAAGTCTGACATGTCGGTTTCCAGAACAAAAGGTTTGGAGCAATCTGGCATGGCCAGGACGGGGGCAGAGTTGAAGGTGTTTCAAGGTTTCAAAGGCGGTGGTATATTCCGGAGTCCAGGCAAAGGTGGGTCAGGGGAGAGTAATGTGAGAAAAGTTTTGGATGAAATCCCTGCAATAATTTTCCAGGCCCAAAAAACTTCTCACATCCTTTCTGCTTTTGGGCACTGGCCAAGATGTTATTGCTTCTACTTTGTCCTATGCCATGGCAAAGCTGCTGGTTTTCACTAAGTATCCCAGAAATTTGACTTCAGATGAAAGAATTTGCACTTCTTAAGATTAGTGTGTAAGTTGGCTTGGGAGAGTTTCTTCAGTATAAGGTCCAGGTGGCACAGGTGTTCCTTGTGAGACTTGCTGTAGATGAGAATGTTGTCCATATATGCCACACAAAAACGGTCAAGGTATTCCCCTAGGACGGTGTTGATCATCCTTTGGAAAGTGCTGGGGGGCGTTGCAAAGGCCAAAGGGCATTACAAGGTACTTGTACAGCCCATATTGGGATTTGAAGGCTGTCTTATACTTGTCTCCATCCTTGATTTGGATTTGATTGAACACATCTCAGAGATCAATTTTTGAGTACACCTGGACTCCAGTCAGTACATCACAGAGGTTGTTGGCATTGGGGATGGGGTAGCAGTTCTTCACTGTAATGTTGTTCAGTTTTTGGTAATTTACGCATTGGCACATCCCACCATCTTTTTTTCCTACAAACAGCATGGGCAACAAGCAGGGGGCTTTTGACACCCAGATGAACCCTTTTTTGTCATATCCTCAAGGTATGATTTCAAGGCCACCTGCTTGCGGTGGTTACGGCTGTAGATGGGGCCGTGGTGCAGTTGAGTCCCTGGTAGTAGGTCTATGGCGTGGTTGTAGATTGAATGACTGGGTAGTTTTGTGGCTGCTTCTTCACTAAACACATGGTTCCATCTCTGTAGGGGATAGGCAGTATTCCAACGCTAGGCTCTATCTTCATAGTCAAGAGTTTGTTGGTAGGGGATTGGTCATGACTCATGCAAAAAGGAACAGTGTCACAGAATTCCGGTTGGCCCAACATGGCGGTTTGCTTGCAGTAGTTCAGGATCAGGCCATGTTTGTTGGACCAGGAGTTGTCCAGTATAAGGGGGTGGGGTAGTACTGGCAAGAGTATCAGGGACAATGGGTATACATTGTGTCCAATGGTCAACAGGAGTTTTTGTTCACACTCATAGCCGGTGTCCAAGGAGCTGTTTCCCATGATTACTTGTAGACTGCGCTCTGAGGCTGTCAAGCCTAATTCCTCTGCTAGGCTGGTGTCAATAAAACTTTCATTGGCTCCTGTGTCAATAAAGGCCTCTATCTGGCGCTTGATTCCCATACAGTCCATGGTCACTTGGATGAACTTGTAAGACTGGGGAGAAGTGTTTATTTGCACCAGTGAGATTGGGGCAGTGTTCTTCTTAGGACAGGCTCTGGTCAAGTGGCCCGCCTCGTGGCAGTGGAAACAGACTTCTTTGCAGTAGTGTCGTTGGAGCTCTTAAGGGTCATACCTGTTCTGTTTGTCAGTGTTTGGTTTTTGGGGTTGGCGGGCCTGGGAGGAGCCAGTGTTCTCTTGGTTTATGCTAAGACCCTTGCACAGGGGAATTAGCTCATCTAGGATGAGGGTGGGCAGATGGTGCTTCAACAGGTCTTTTATTGCTAGGTTGACGCCATTTTGGAAGATAATGGCTGCCAGTTTGTCCTCAAGTTGGGTGTGGGTTTTCAGTTTGAGGAATTTGTCAATATACGCTTGGATGGGTCAGGGACCTTGTCAAATTTCTAGCAGGGAGTTCAGGGTGTAGTATCTAGTGTTGCAATCTTCACCCATGGCCATTAACTCAGCCTCAAACTTGGTGTAGTCTAAGCAGAATTCTATGTCCTCAGTTGTGGCCTTGCCAAACCGGTCAAAGGTGTCCCCCAATAGCATTGAAGCAACCCCAAGGATCTTCTTGGTGTCACTGGAATAAGAGGAGGTGTTGGTATGGAAATGCAGGCGGAGGACAGGCATGACACGTCTAGCTTCCTCAAGTGTGAGCTTCCCCATCTGAGGCATCTCCACCTTTGTGAGGGACTGGTTCACAATCACGTTTTTCACTTGGGAGGACGGAGCTTTGTTGGCGTCAGCAGTATTGGCATTGGTTCTCTTTGGGTCATTCAGGTTTGCATTCTTCCATATGTAAGAGATCAGGTTTGTGGTCATCTTATAGGTGTAATAAGTGATTATCAATAGCAAAAGCATACAAGATGCCCCAAGAAATAACAACATCTTGGGGCTCAGGGTACCAGGTTTAATAAATATTGCCATAATGTCAGGGATCCAGTCTTGGGAAGCAGCCCGTTATTTTCAGGGGTAACTTGGGCCAGGTTTTTTGCAGGCAATGCCCACCACAAGAGGGGAGCTAACTTTAAAAGAGAGGAGGCCAACTTTCCCACCCAAGACCACAGGCTGGTAGCCGGGATTATAGTACCAATCACCCCTTTGAGGGTGATGTATACAATCCCAAACAGCTTGTCAGAGTGGTCAGCTGGGAGGTTGGTTAAGGAAGTGGGCATAGGTTTTGGGGTCACAGGCGGTTCCATGGACAAGTTGTAAGCAGGGAGATAGTTGAATTTCCCTCTGAGCAACTTGGGTGTTGAAAATATCCTGGGCCTTGTTGGTTGTATCTAACTGCAGATTGTATGCAGGCCAAAGTATTGAGTTTTAGTATCTTTTCTGGGGTGTATTCCTTGTATTTGGACTTCAGAGGGTAGTTGGTAAAGTGGACGGGTCCAAAGGGTACACCAGGAGGACAGAAAACAGCAGGCAGTGGGGAAGGAGATTTTGAACTGAATTGGTAGAAAGCAAATACAAAATAAGTCAATAGCTGTATGAGCCAAATTAACATAATCTTTATTCAAAAATGGCAATAAGTTTGAAGTGTGGGGTCCTTGGGTCTATATAGTACCCCCCCTCCAAAATTAACATTTTCCATGGGGGTTTATCAGGGCATTGGGAAGGCCAGGGCCAGGGGAACTGGGTGCTTGGGTCCAAAGGTGGCAAAATGGCACTTGGCCTGGGAGTTCTTTCATTGGTCAAGAATCTTGATTTGGCTGCCTGATTATCTTGCTTTAGTGTTGAGGTCATGGGACCAGGTTGCAGGCCTGTGCCTCTTTCCTGGGTTGGCTCTTGATTAGTTGCTGGTGTAGATGTTGAGTTTATGAAGCTAATTGTTGCCAAACCATTACCTCCATTAGGGGCTGTGATTAATCCTCCATTTGGTGCAATGATTTCTTTGGTTTGGCTCTTTTTACTGCATGGGTCAAAATTCTTGGTATCAGCTTGTAGAGGCTCAATCCCAGAAAAATGTGGGTGGGAGGTCCTGCAGTCCATAGGCCCAGCAGCCCAAAGGAATCCAGGTTCAGGGTTTGATTCCTGCTCCCAGGCCCGGGTTTCTAGAGAGGAAGAATTGTCAATCCTGACAGCGGCGGTGCTTAAAGCTGGGTAGTTTTTCAGTTAAATTTGCAGAGTTTTGAAAACCTTATTTTGATAACATACTTTTTATTTTGATTTGAGATAGCGTTTTTGTGATGCAATTTTTTGTGATAGCATATTTTAGGGTATTTATTAAGTGTTTTTATACTCAAAAATCTTATTTGGATAACACTCTTTTTATTTTGATTTGAGATAGCGTTTTTGTGATGCAGTTTTTTAAGATTCTGTATTAGAAACCAATATGTAAAAAATAACTATTTAATAATTTTTATTAAGTTTTTTAATTTTGCTGATGTAAATCCCAATGCCATCTCAAAAATTTTTTTGAGATGGTGTCTTTTGAGATGGTGTTTTTGAGATGGTGTATTGCACCACACTGCGGTTGCCTAGCTTTAAGTAGAACTTCAAGCCAGTCCAAAAACCCCTGTTCTCTTTTAACAACAAGTTTTCTGGGCTTTAATTGCATCTGGCTTCCTCAAAAAGCATCTCTTTGCCCAGAGTTTTTAAAAAATTCAAAAATGTTGGTCCCACTCATTAAAAAGTGAGTTTTCTGCTATCTCTGTCTTGTTAATTTTCTGGTCTACCTCTTCAATCCTCTGAAATTGTTTTTCCTTCACTGTAAGGAATTACATCCCTTAACTCAATTAATGAAGGTTTGGAACTAAATTCTAAATATTCTATGAATTCTGCCACCATGTATTAAAACATTAAATTTGAATAATTTAATGTTAATAAAAAAGGTTGAATTTAAATGCAGGACACCAGATGAAGATATAAAGGTAACAGAGTATACAGCTAGATTCCAGCCAATCATGTGGATCAGGACTGATAACTGAATGCAGAAATAAAACAGCAGAAGCAAAAAGAAAATTTATATATAATTTCTATGATTGTAAGCTATCAGATCAAGAGAGAACAAAACCATATGCAGAAACCTTAACAAAATTAAGGTTTTAAGGTAATTGATCCAATAATATAAGAATTCTACCAAAATCAAACACAGAATTGACAATGACTGCAAGGCAATAAGCAGGAACCACAAATCAGATAAGTTTTCAAACAAAAATAGTTGTGTAATTAATACCATTCCTCAGGCCAGCCAATTGGAAGCCCCAATCCCCACAGATTTAAATCAACTGCAAAATAAAGCAAGAATAACTTCCAATCAGACTCCAAAAAACCAATCAGATCCCTCAGAGAAGATTATTCACAATCTAAGTATTATCATGATCAACTTAAAAAATTAAGTACCTGTATATTGATGCAAGCCATGGTTATCACACTTTCAGGATGCAGCTTGCTGCAGACATGCAAGCTATCAGTTACATTCCCTGCCAAAACATCATAAAGTATGGTAAGAGCACTTTCACTTCCAAATATCAGCTTATTATAAAATCTATTCCCTTCTGTGTTGAGAGCTTGCTGAAAAAACCTTTTATTTCTCTTATTTATTGTCAATAAATAATTATATAGTTTCAACTGATTAGTAGAATAACCTTCAGACTTAGGCTATGAGCAAGCATATCCAATTTATGTTTGTACTTCTTCTGCTTTTTGGTAACTATTTGTGGATAATGGAGAAGAAACACCTGCACCTCCTCCTGTTCCCACTGAACCTGTAGAATAATTATTATGGTATCAATTTAATACTTGGTTTTTTTACTTTTCATATGTATAAAAGGCTTATGTTCATTCTATTATCTACCCTAATGATCCTTAGTATGTGATAGGATATCGGCCTTTTAATATAATCTGTAAACATTCTCTCTCTTTTTAGGAATATTTAGGCTCTGAGGGCAAGCTATCTATATGATGATGGTAGGACTTCCAGTTGGGGCATATATGATGAAGTTTAACCTTGGGGCATTCTTAAACTTAATGGAGTAAAACCTCCCAACAAGCAGATCCTTGACATTCTCTTCAAACTGCATAAAGGATAATTCTCATGAGTTCCTCTATTCTTGGACAACCTCCCAGGTAAATCATAGAGCTTTGCTGCCTCTGGCAAGCTCCTGGTCTATAATCTGATCCCTGAGGATAACCTGATCTAGTTTCTGGTTTTTGAAAATATGCTTCTGGAGACTCTTCTTTAATCTTGTTGGAATTCACAGTTGTAATGAAAAATCTCAAATTTCTCTCTCTCAGGAGGCCTCTAATTCCTCAGAATAATCCTGTGGCTAATATCTGGAATAATTTTCATGAGATTAAACAATTTTCTCTCTCAATATCCCTCACCTTGTCCTTCTAAACACCATTATAAGCAACCATCTCAGTTGCACATTGGATGACATCTTGTTGGTTCATGTTTCTGGGATGAGTAAAATTAATTTTATACTTCTTCTCTAATAAGATGCACACAAGAGGCATGATTCTGCCTCTTGCAATAACACAAAACCCTCTGTTGGAGCCAACCAGGTCCTTACACTTTAACTGATTGGGATTAAATCAATAACTAGAGGCTCACATTTAGAAAGAGGGTAATTCACTCACATCTGTAGTGGTATATATGGTACCACTCACAAGAAACAACCATAATCATATTACATCTCATAAAATAGTTCTTAAGCCAAATAGGAATGGGAATTATCACAATAAAATACAATGTTTGTTACAAAAGTAACAATTTTGATGCCCCAAGCGGGAATTAAACCTGCTTCTAGCCACCAGGCTGGGCTAGCAGGCGGGGGAGATTTGCCCGCACCTGGATTTTTGCTTTTTGAAGCAAATCCCGGTGCAGGAACCCTTCCCTCCCTGGAGGTAGCTCTGGGGTCCATTCTTTGCCTCAAAAGCTATGCCCAAGCCTTGGTGGGTTTGGCTGGGCCTGGGAAGGCTATTTTTAGCTTCCCAGTAAACCCAGTTCAAGCCCACCCTCCATTAAGTAATATGGGGTCTGCAATTGGGGACCCTTTTTTTAATCAAGTTCTTTGGCCTCAGGAAAGCCTGTCAAGCCAGCCCAAAAAAGATGATCAAATTGGGAAAACTCCATAACCCCAGAAGCCAAACCTGCTAGAACCAATGGCCAGCCAAGCCAAGATGGACCACCAAAAAGCCAAACAACTGTTCCTGAAAACCCCAAAAATGACCATGAAGCAGCCAACTAAACAGCAGAACCTGAGATGTCAAGCCTTGCCACACAGATAGCACCAGAAGAATGCCCAGAGGCACTTGCATGTGAGTAATTATATAAATCAGAAGCACTTGAAAAAGTTCTGTATTGTCATCCTTACCAAATAAAGTTGTTATGAACCTTTGGTTCACCAATCTGTTTCCATATCTATTTTTGATACTCTTCCATCTGCATACACCCAAGCATCATTACCCATCCACTGGGATAGATAGCCAGGCTCCAGTTGACAAAACAAAAGCCTTTGACTACTACCATCTGCCCAACGCTCTATTTGGCCCTGTGCATTTCACTGAGTACCCCCCAAATCCTGACCACAAACCCTGGACATTGGAAGACCTTCAGTGGTACATCTGCCCAAATGCACCCAAGGAACCCTATCAAATTATCTGTGACAGCAAAGAAATCACTATCTACCCTTTGATCTTCAACAGGAAGTACAACAATCTTGCTGCCTATCTGGTCCCATGGATCCATCCCCAACACCCAAACCAACCATCTCAACCCCACTCACCTCTGACGCCACTGGCCAAAATAGTCAATTCCTGGGAGTGCTTTACCTGGCGCTCACAGGATTGATTGACTCTGCTTTGCCAGCTACTGAACCTTAGGCTATGGCCGGGAAGGCCCTTTCCTATCTGGTAAAGTTAGGTACCACCAGATGGTGGGCTATGCCAGTACCTGCTTTAACTCCTCCCTCACCTACAGGAGCCCCACAGTACTCTTGGTACCCTGATATTACAACAATCCACCCTAAACTTGGCAACCTGGACCCCAAGATGTTATTAGCACTTGTGGCTACTTGTATGTTTGTTTTTATGATTATCACTTATTACTGTTATTGTGGCTATCATACCAAATTTCCTCCATGTGGAAGAGAACAACCCAGACCTTGGATGATTCCAAGGATGCTCCAGAGAGCAAAGACCTGACTGCAGCAACCTCCTCCCAAATACATAATGTTATTGTGAACCAAACCACCTCCAACATGACCATGTCCCAAATGGGCAAGCTCAGCCTAGAGGAAGCTAGAAGAGCTATGCCGGTACTGTGAGTGCACTTCCTAGTCAATTCTGCCACCTATCCCAACAACACAGTCAAAGTCTTGGGAGTAGCATCCATGCTAACAGGGGACGCCCTAGACTGGTTTGGTAAGGCTATCACCAACAACATAGAGTTTTGCTTAGGCTATGCTTGATTTGAGGCTGAGCTAATGGCCACAGGAGAGGACCAGAATCCCTGACACTTTGCCTTCATGACTCTGTTGAAGTTCAAGCAAAACAGCCGCCCGCTACAGACCTATGTAGAAGAGTTCACCAAACTACAGACCTGTGCTATGCTGGATGACAAACTGGCCGCCATCCTATTCAGAAAAGGCATGAACCCAGGTATAAAGGACCTCCTCAAGCATCCCCCCACAATTGGGTTAGAAGAACTGATTGTTCTCTACCAAGGACTAAACTTAAACCAAGAAACCCACAGTGCCGCCCCCTATGGACCCCAAGTGACCATAAGTCCTATAGCGGCCAGACCAGCCATGACACCCAAGAAGTTGCAACAAAATTACAGAGACAGGTTGTTTTTCTACTGCCAGGAAGTAGGGAACCAGACCAGGTCCTGTCCCAGAAGAAACCAAACTTCAGGCTCCCTTGCTAATTAAACATTACCTCCCAGTCTTATAAGTATATTATAGTGACCCTAGAAGTAGGAGATAAAGTATTTCATGAAAAGGCTTTCTTAGACACAGGGGCTGATAAAGTTTCATTGACCCCGCATTGGCATCCAAGCTAGGGCTCACCCCTTGGATAAATAATTCCAAGTCACTATGGGAAACGGTTCATTTGACATTGCCCAAAATGTAACCAACACCTTGAGCTGAAGATTGGGCAAAACACTTACCCCTTGTCCGTTATCTTGTTGAAAGGATTACCACACCCATTGATACTTGGAGACTCCTGGGCTAACAAGCTTGGTGCAATTATGAACTATTGTGACCAAACCATAACCCTGGGAAAGGGACCTAACCCCAACACTGTACCCATTCAGCTAAGCCTACACATAGTACCCCCCACCAAACTCATGACCTTGCAATTGGACCCTTGCTCAGGGACGCTGCCCTCAGCCCCTGAGAAATGGGCCAGTGCCTTCAGCAAAGAGGCGGCAACTCAA
This sequence comes from Entomophthora muscae, assembly GCA_014839935.2. NCBI lineage: Eukaryota > Fungi > Entomophthoromycota > Entomophthoromycetes > Entomophthorales > Entomophthoraceae > Entomophthora > Entomophthora muscae. The sequence continues at coordinate 73,316 of QTSX02004269.1, forward strand.
CTACCTGAACACTCTATCTACGACCACACCATTAACTTACTCCCTGATACACAACCCAGCCACAGACCTATCTATAGTTGAAACCACAAAGAACAATTGGCCTTGAAAGCGTACATTGAAGACATGACCAAGAAAGGATTTATCTGAGTCTCAAAGGCTCCATGCTCTTCTCTCTTACTATTTGTTGGGAAAAAAGATGGGGGAATGAGACCTTGTGTAAAATACCAGAAGCTGAACAAAATCACAGTAAAAAACCAATGCCCCATACCTAATGCCAATGACCTATGTGATGTCTTGACTGGGGCACAAGTAACCTCTAAGATTGACCTCCAAGACGCCTTTAACTAAATTTAAATTGAAGAAGGCAACAAATACAAACAGCTTTCAAAACTTGATATGGACTCTATGAATACCTGGTCATGCCTTTTGGGCTATGCAACGCCCCTAGCACTTTCCAGAGGATGATTAACCCGGTCCTTGGAGAATACTTTTACCAATTCTGTGTGGATTACCCTGACAACATCCTGATATATAGCAAAACATATGAAGACCACCTCCGCCACCTGGACCTCATATTGGAGAAACTAGTAGCAGCTAACCTCCACATAAAACTCAAGAATTGTGAGTTCTTTCAGCCTAAGGTAAAATTCTTGGGCTATGTAGTACAAACTGGTGGATTTGCCATGGCCCAAGATAAAGTGGACGCAATCACAGCTTGGCCCACCCCCACCTGTTGAAAAGATGTTAGGAGTTTCTTGGGGCTAGCAAACTACTGTAGAGATTTCATAAAAATATTTCTCAGATTACTCTTCCCCTGACCCGCCTTTTCTTGGAAAAAGTCCAGTTTGAGTGGACCCCTGATTGTGTTGTTGCCTTTGATGCCCTGAAGTTGGCCTTCACCTCTTTGCTTGTGTTGGCCATTCCTGATCACACAAAGCTGTTCATCCTGGAAACTGACGCTTCCAACTTTGCCCTGGGAGGGGTGCTTCTTCAGGAAGGAGGGGAATGGTATGCTACATCCTGTAGCATATTACTCCAAAAAGATGATCCCTGCCAAAGGAAATTATCCTATATATGATAAAGAAATGCTAGCTATAATGAAGACCTTGAAGCGCTGGCACAGATACCTATGTGGCGCTAAGTACCCAGTGAAGGTCTTAACAGATCACAAAAACTTGGTTTACTTCTTTAAACCATGTCAGCTTAACCAATGACAAGCAAGATGGGCCCTAGAACTGGTGGACTATGTACTAGAAATTGACTATAAACCCAGCAAAGTAAACATTGTCCCAGATGCCCTAAGTAGAAGAGCCAACCTGATCCCGTCCTCCACCAATTTGAGATATCACAATACCAATACCCTGTTGGATACAACCAGTGGAAGAATACAGCTAAACTACCTGAAAATTGTTGCTAAGAAATTGGACTATTAGAAGACCAGGCAAAGGACCCTGTTGCCAAGACCATGGTTTCAGAACTCTCAACACAACTAGACAGCCCCCTGTACAAAAGAGGTTACTGACTAAAAGGAACCACCCTACTGTTTTGAGGAAGAATCCAAGTTCCAGAAGAATTGGCTCAGATTTCTGTCCTAAAGGACTATCACAACTCAGAACTAGCCAGCCACCCGGGCTGCCACAAAACCCTTCAAAGCATCAAAAGGAATTACTTGTGGCCCAAAATAGATGCAGATGCTATCAACTACATTGAGGGTTGTGAGACATGTGGGCGTACCAAAACAAGACGCTCTAAGCCAGAAGGCCTCCTCTGCCCCCTAGACATCCCTTCAGGCCCATGGAAATTGGTATCCATGGATTACATAGTTGAACTCCCACCCTCCAAAGACTATAACACAATTCTAGTGATGGTTGACTGTTTCACCAAAATGGCCTACTTTGTCCCCACCACTACCCATTGCACTGCCACTGAAACAGTCTGTCACTTTCATGACCAAATACTCGCCTAACACAGAACCCCAGAGGAAATAGCGACAGACCAAGGACCATAGTTCACAACTCATTATTGGGTGCAAGTGATGAAAGTCCTAGGAATCAAAAGATGTGTGTACACTTCTTATTACCCCCAGAACAATGGCCAAACCAAACGGGCAAACCAGATTTTGGAACCATATCTCCAATGCTATGCAAACGCTGATCAAGGCAACTGGGAAGACCTATTATCCACAGCCCAGTATGCGTACAATAGCAAAGACCACATGTCCACTGGGATTTCTCCCTTCAAAGCCAATTACAGATTTGACCCCACATGGGACCCCAAGATTGAGAACCAGGAGACTAACAAAGCAGGTAGGACCTGGATGGAACACATCCACAAAGCCCAGATGATCTGCTCCTGAAATCTAACCTGTGCAGTACAGACTTACAAAGCCTTCACTGACAGAAAGTAAACCCCTGGAAAGCCACTAGAGATTGGTGATGAGGTCTATCTAGACTCAAGGAACATACCCCTAAATGTCCCATGCCGGAAGTTAGCTCATCAAAGAGTCAGCCCTATCAGATCACAGACCAAGTAGGCAAAGTAGCTTACTGTTTGAAGTTACCTGACACCTGGAAAATACATGATGTATTCCACCAATCATTGCTGTTCAAAAAGGATGGAACTTCCCTGCCCCACCAGAAACTAAAGACTGCCCCTCCGCCCATCCTGGTAGGGAGATCCCTTGAACACAAATTAGAGTATATACACGGCAACCACACCCACTACTGCAAGCCACAGTACTACGTCAAGTGGCTAGGATACCCGCCTGAGGAAAGCACCTGAAAACCAGCTGACAATCTTATCAACGCAGCCAATGCTGTTTACCAGTATTGGGAGAAGAAGAAATCCAAGTCCAGTTTAGAAGGGGATAGTGTTACAAAAGTAACAGCTTCAAAGCCCCAGGCCAGAATCAAACCCTCTCCTAGCCACCAGGCAGGACTAGCAGGTGGGGGAGATTTGCCTGCACCTGGATTTTTGCCTTTTAAAGAGAATCCAGGTGCGGGAACCATTCCTGCCCTGGTGGTAGCTGTGGAGCCCATTCTGGGCCCCAAAAGCTATGCCCAAGCCTTGGTGGGTTTGGCTGGGCCTGGGAAGGCTATTTTTAGCTACCCAGTAAACCCAGTTCAAGCCCACCCTCCATTAAGTAATTTGGGGTCCCCAATTGGGGACCCCTTTTTAATCAAGTTCCTGGGCCTCAGGAAAGCCAGTCCAAAAAAGGTGATCAAATTGGGAAAACTCCATAACCCCAGAAGCCAAACCTGCTAGAACCAATGGCCAGCAAAGCCAAGACGGACCACCAAAAAGCCAAACAACTGTCCCTGAAAACCCCAAAAATGACCATGAAGCAGCCAACCAAACAGCAGAACCTGAGATGTCAAGCCTTGCCACACAGATAGCACCAGAAAAATGCCCAGAGGCACTTGCATGTGAGTAATTATATAAACCAGAAGCACCTGAAAAAGTTCTGTATTGTCATCCTTACCAAATAAAAGTTGTTATGAACCTTTGGTTCACCAATCTGCTTCCATACCTATTTTTGATACTCTTTCATCTGCATACACCCAAGCATCATTACCCATCCACTGGGATAGATAGCCAGGCTCCAGTTGACAAAACCAAAGCCTTTGACTACTACTGTCTGCCCAACGCTCTATTTGGCCCTGTGCATTTCACTGAGTACCCCCCAAATCCTGACCACAATCCCTTTTCATTTGAAGACTTTCAGTGGTACACCTGCCCAAACGCACCCAAGGAACCCTATCAAATTGTCTGTGACGGCAAAGCAATCACCATCTACCCTTTGATCTTAAACGGAAAGTACAACAATCCTGCTGCCTACCTGGTCCCCATGGATCCACCCCCAACACCCAAACCAACCATCTCAACCCCACCTACCTCTGACATCACTGGCCAGAATGGTCAATTCCTGGGAGTGCTTTACCTGGCGCTCACAGGATTGATTGACTCTTTCTTGCCAGCAGCAGGGCCTTGGGCTGTGGCTGGGAAGGCCCTTTCTTACCTGGTAAAGTTAGGTCCCATCATCTAGTGGGCCATGCTAGTACCTGCTTTGACTTCTCCCTCACCTACAGAAGCCCCACGGTACTCTTGGTACCCTTACAATGTTCCTGCTCCCATTCTTCCAAATTCAGCATCAATGACAGAAACAGGTACTACTTGCATACATTATACACAGAATAATAATACATATTGTAGCTTTGTAACTGAAGGGACCACCTTTTAACTTTATTAATGAAATTTAACTTATCCTCATTTATTAAAACAAGAAAATTGATTACTCCAAACACAAATACAGCCAAGTCTTTGCACATCTCAATATAATTTGAATATAAAAATGATTCATTCTGAATATTGTTATTCATAACAATGATGATATCAGTCTGAGGTCAAAACTCTGATGGGATCACCTAATCATAATTTTGTTTGAGCTTTATGAAGCTTCACTTTATATTCTACACATCAAATTCTTCTATTTTCATTATAAAAATGACATAGTTTACTATATGTAGAAGGGGAAATGGCACTATATAAAGGTGAGCAATTTTTCATCTAACACAGTGATGCTTTTCCATTTGTGGCTTAGAGGGAGATTTTCATTGTGATTGATTTAATTGGTTTAAACCATGTTAGGAGAAAACATTTGCCAAGGTTTTTTGTATTTGGTAGTAGTTAAATGATCATAGAAGCCATTGCATTTATCTAACTAAAATCCAGCTGGCACCTGGTTTGATCTGAGTCAGCTCAATGGCACATTGACTTTAGGCTTTTAAGGCCTATTCCTCATCCTATAGTTAGTTGTTCAGCTGTTATTGATTGCCTTAAGCTGAGATTATTGGCCCTCTTACATTATATGACTTATCAATATCCCTTAGAATTTACAATCACTCTCTTTTTTATGACACAACTATTTAAATAGTAAATATTTGGTTTGCGTTAAAATTGTGCCACATGTATGAAAATTTTCTGATGTCAGCTTCATATAAATATGAAAATTAAAATTTAACAGATAAAAGAATTATGGTTATACTTGATAGAAAATATAAAGTGTACAAGAAAGGCTATTCCCATATTCACAATTTAATCACATCATAACCAAGATAACTTTAATTTTAATCAGGCTATAAGGTTTTATTAGAAGATCAGATGTATCTCTGAAAATCTCTAATCATTTTTCTGAGGCTAGGAGTGAGATTATTGCTGTGGGAAGGTCCAAAAAGGTATTCATAGGAGCAATCCCAGTCTTCTGGATCTTCAATCTCATCAAGCTCAGACTCAAGCTTGGCATTGGAGTTAGTTATAAGAAGCTTTGGGATTGCCTTGTAGATCAAAGGGTCAGCAATAAAGGCAATTATATGGAGAATCCCTCTGGAGCTAGAGCCAAACCTGCTCCAGTAAAGAAGGAATTTAGGATAGTCATGGAAAATATACTTATAAATCCCAACAACATTAAGGCCAACATATGCCAGAAAACATGATGTTGGATATAGACAGGTACAACAGATTAGGCTTCTGAGGCTGAGTAGAGAGGATCTATCTTCACTAGTTCTATGATTGGTCAGGCTCTCCAATGATTGATCATGCTTTTCATTTTTCACTTTGTAAACAACCACAATTGAAATTATCAAGCAGTAAAGGATGGCAGCTGTTGAAAATACTGAATTGTAGAGCATCTGAAGGAGACTGCTTGCTAATGGTCCATCTTTGAAAAAGCACTTACCAGTTGAGTTTCTACCAAATATTCCAAGTACTTTAAAGTTAGTATTTAAAAATAATAACTATACCTAATAATGGAATGTTAAATACCAATGGAAGTAGAAGAGATAATGTCCAATATAGCTTCTCCCATGTATAGTCTGGTTTTCTACCAAAGACTATTATAAGATTCAGATTCATAGCAATAGATATGTTTAAGCATAAATATATATGAAGGTTTAACATTGCAAAAAAACCAATTGTCACACAAGCAGACTCTCCCCATTTAACAGTCAAGCAGCGCAGGAAATGCTTGAATAAATCAAGAAGTGCAATCCCTAGCTGCAGACATATAGAGACCCTATCAGTAGCCTCCTTATCACAATTTTCTGGTCATTAATAATAATTAAGTAGTTACTTACTTATTAAAATAAAGAGTGCTATAACCCAGAGAGCACATATTGCAGATGATATATCAAGGCCAAAGTTCACAAGTTTAAGAGGTTCCATGTAGATGCATTCCTCAACTTTAGCCTTTTATGATATTATTGTGTGGCAACTAAAACTATATCTAAAACATATCCAATTTAATCCATATAACCATGCTGATATTAATTTATTCTATCTATGTTGTGCCTTGATAAAAGCACTTGATTTAAATTACAACTTTATAGTCTCCAAAGTATATTTTAATTTTGCTATGGTAGAAACTCATAATATTTTAAATTATGATATTCTAGATTCAAATTTTTTTAAAAGTTACTTTGTAAATCTTATCAAATAACATTATATTAATTAATAAGTATGTGGACATGCCTATTATTTTATTTGTTTTTCCATTGGAAGATTTTCCACTCAGAGCTGCTTAAACTATCTGGATCCTCTTTGAAATCCTATTGAATTTGCAAGTGTCAGATCAGCATCTTGCTTCACGCATCTTTTTATAAATTTAAATTTAAATTTAACTCGATCAAAATATATTTTGGATCTAATGTAGGGAGGAAATTAGATGAAGTGGAGTGTAAATCAAATGCGGTGGAGATTAGTCGATATTTTGTGGCCTTGAGAAGCCAAAAGCCTTTCACCTAACCTAAAGCAATGTGACTGGTTGTCCAAAAAGCCAACTTAGCTAAAGCTGCACGATTTCAATCACAATTGTTTAAAAACAGGGAGTTGGTTTACCAATTATACTAGATACAGCAAAAAAGCGAGCCAAGCAGGTTGACTCAAATTGAGCCATAGGAAGTTCGCATGAATCAAATTATAATAAATATTTGTTTTTACTTTTAAACAATATGCTGGTAACTTGAATGCGCTCATTTTATGAAATGTACTGCAAGTAGGGCTGGGAAGGTCACGGTTTTTAATTTAAATTCCCATTCTTGATATTTTATCCCGATCTGAAAATCTGTGACCTACAAACCCTACCTGCAAGCACTTGGGAATTATACAGATCCATCTGATGTCATGGGGCGATGAATTTTATAGCTTCTAGTAATTAAGCCGCTTGGCTTTAGATCAAGTGGATTTTAAAGCTTGTTTTTAAAACATAGTTTTAAGCGTACACTCATTACAAAGTGGCTTATCATCAATTGTTTCCTCGACTCTGGATGGTTTGGACTTGATTTCTACAGGAAGGCATCGATTGCGTGATAATGGCACGTACACTTAAAATAACCACTACATTAAAACTCATTAGCGTTCAGTTTGTATGTAATAGCGAGAACTTGAGTAAGCCAAAAGGGTCCTGATTCTAAAAAAATAATTGTATATTTAAGGAGCTGTGTGGCAGAAAAGTTTCATTATTCAAGGGCTTATCCTGATATATGTTTGGAACAGTTTGATCACCCAGCTCCACTAGGTTTTGTAAATCTCTGGGGTAATAACTGGGTCAAATTAAGGGGAACAGTCAGCATTTAAACTGTCTGCATGTTGACTGTCAAAATTAATTGTATACCCAGGTTGGCACATTAGAAAAGTCTAGATAAAGTAGTTTTAAAAGCTATGGCAACAACCAAAAATACCTCAGATTTAAACAAAATTATTTCAGATTTGAACAAATCCAAGTTGCGTGAGATTCAGGATTCAAATAATTTAAAAAAATTGGTTTATAAATGAACTGTCAAACAATAAACAAAATTTTACTTGTATATTATACGAAAGTATATCAAACATTAAAATGGCATATTTTAAACCACAAACAAAATGAATTGATGCAACAAGTGAGATGAATGGATGCTATTCCAGAGTATATTATAATTCAATCAGGATTCATATGGGGCACCAACAGAAGGACTAAAATGAAACAAAATTTGAGCAATCTAGAAGCAAGATTCCACAAACACAAAACAAAATGAAGTCACACAAGATGTGTAGTATGAGCAGTGTCAGGATACCAGAAGTACTGTGGAGCTCCAGCAGGTGAGGGAGGAGTCAAAGCAGGTACTGGCATGGCCCACCAGATGATGGGACCTAACTTTACCAGATAGGAAAGGGTCTTCCCAGCCACCACCCAACTTCCAGCCGCTGGCAAGGCAGAGTCAATCAATTCTGTGAGTGCAAGGTAAAGCACTCCCAGAAATTGACTACTCTGGCCAGAGGCATCAGAAGTGGGGGGTTGAGATGGTTGGTTTGGGTGTTGGGGGCAGTTCCATGGGGACCAAGTAGGCGGCAGGATTGTTGTACTTCCTGTTGAAGATCAAAGGGTAGATGATGATTGCTTTACCGTCTCAGACAATTTGGTAGGGTTCCTTGAGAGCGTTTGGGCGGGTGTATCACTGCAAGTCTTCCAATGAAAAGGGTTTGTGATCAGGATTGGCGGGATACTCAGTGAAACACACAGGTCCAAATGAAGCGCTGGGTGGGCGGTAGTAGTCAAAGGCTTTGGTTTTGTCAACTGGAGTCTGACTATCTATCTCAGTAGAGGGGTACTGGCGCTTGGGTGTATGCAGATGGAAGAGTATCAAAAATAGATATGGAAACAGATTGGTGAACCAAAGGTTCATAACAACTTTATTTGATAAGGATGACGATACAGAACTTTTTCAAGTGCTTCTGATTTATATACTTACTCACATACAGGTGCCTCTGGGTATTCTTCTGATGCTATTTGTGTGGCAAGGCTTGGCATTTCAGTTTCTGCTGTTTGGTTGGCTGCTTCATGGTTATTTTTGGGGTTTTCAGGAACAATTGTTTGGCTTTTTTGATGGTCATCTTGGCTTGGCTGGTCATTGATTTTGGCAGGTTTGGCTTCTGGGGGTTTGGGGTTTTTTTCCAATTTGATCACAATTTTTGGACTGGCTTGACAGGCTCTCTTGAGCCCAAAGAACTTGATTAAAAAAGGGGTCCCTAATGGGGACCCCAAATTACTTAATGGAGGGTGGGCTTGATCTGGGTTTACTGGGCAGCTAAAAATAGCCTGCCCATGCCTAGCCAAACCCACCAAGGCTTGGGTGTAGCTTTTGGGGCCCAAAGCAGGCCCCTCAGCTACCACCAGGGCGGGAATGGTTCCTGCACCTGGATTTGCTTCAAAAACAAAAATCCAGGTGTGGGTGAATCTCCCCGCCTGCTAGCCCTGCCTGGTGGCTAGGAGTGGGTTCAATTCCCGCCCAGGGCCTCAAAACTGTTACTTTTGTAACAAGAAGCCTAAAATAGAAAAATAAAAGTTTAACAGCCAATCAACAGCTAGCCCCAATTTAGGAACAGAGGCATTTTATTCATTTTTATGGCTCCTGATTTGTATAAAATGGTTTTGAGAACCTTCCAAATATGAAATGATGATTACAATAAGAATAAATTATATAATTTCATCCTAGGTTTTTTACAATGGTTTTTAACAGCAACAACATTTTTGACGGCGCCAGCAGCCAAGCCAGCTTCAGTGGAGGCACAGCTCAGGGTGTGGGAGCACCTGTTTATACACAAGCCTTTGAGGCAGGTAACAAGGAAGCTGACCTATACCTGACCCCCAACCCATATGGCTTTGACTTGTTCAACAGTCACCTAGTGTCTAGCTCTGCCCCTGTTTCTGTACCCACCCCCACACAAGCTTCCTGTCAACCAACCAATCAGATTTCAAACCTTGATTTGAAACAAATTCCTGCCACAAGCCAACCTGCCCCCCTACAGCCAATCAGGCTTCAGCTCCCCTGGCCCAGCGTCCCAAACATAAAATAATTACTGTCCAAATTCTTCAGGAAATTGTGGCACTGAACCTGCAGGGTCTGTCCTGGGATCAGATAGCCAGCCAATTACAACTCACCTGGGCTACCATCATGCAGGAATTCAATAACCTGATGAACAGGGGGAACCTGGTTGGGACAACCAAGAAGCCCAAGAAGGTCCCAGAGTCCTAGATCAGTGAGGCCTACCCAATTATGCTTGATCTCTTGCAGCGGGATCCCAAGCTTCTCTTGACCCAGGTCCAGAAGCAACTTTCACACCGTGGCATTTGGGTGTCTGAGGGCATGGTGCAGCTCTGGATGTATGAGAAGGTGGCGTCAGTCTGTGTGCTGACCAATGTTGCCAACAACCAATGTGATGGCGCTGAGAATTCCCCATATGATCATGCCATCAAATCCACCCTGGTCCAATGCCTGACAAGTTTATCAGATAACGTTATGTTCATCTCCTATTAAAAATTGTCCATTGCTTTTGACAACTTTGGCAAGCAGGAAAAGCTGCCACCCAAAAAGGGAGGAAGAAGGCCAAGAAGGGGTTGTTTATTGAAGAATCTATGGCTGTTTTGGCCAAGAGTTTTGTCTACTATCAGAAAACCCCATATTTCACCAATGGCTAAAAGTACACAGAAACCCTCAGTGAATTTCTTGACTCCTGGGATAGCTTGAATTCCCTTTGCCAGGTTTTCTTGAGCCACCAGATGAAGGGTAGCTCCACTGCCCTTGAGGCCATCCAGCAATGTGGGCACCATTCCTCAGTCTACCCTGCCAGCCACGCAGACATCCATCTGGGTTATGTCATCTTCTTTAATATTGGAGAGACAGTACAGGAGCGCCACCATCAGGCTTTCAACAATCTCTATCTTGGGTCCTCAACCACAATTCTCTCTTTGGTTGCCAAATGGTGGCCAACTTGTTTGCCCAAATTGTCTTCCATGTGAATATGGGCAACTAATCATGGAAAGACAAGTACTTCCCACCCTGTGCCACAGCCACCTACTAGCCAATCAAGGCAATTACCAATGAGGAATACAATGAGCAGAATATGGCGGCCATCACACTTAATCCTCCTGCCTCTACCCCCACCCACCCTCCACCCAATCCCAGACCTCTTGTGCCAGCACTGGCTCTACGCCTTCTTTCTCACACTATTCTGCCTACTAGGCATCTCTCTTCCCCGCCTCCAATAAACTTCCTGTCACTAAACATTTTCTGTTTATCATATCTTTATTCTGAATTTCAATTGGTCATTTTCTCTTTTTTATAGTTGGTTGTATTCTTTATGTTCAGTTTATTTCTATAAAATCATATATTTACTATGGTGTGTATCTAGATCCAGATAACAGTAATTTTTAGCACTTAAACACACCCCTTGTGAAAATATTAGCAACAATTTGGAGATCAGTTAAATTCAAATTATAAAATTATGTGTTAATTGTGTTTAGATAAAGTTGTTACTGATCCAAATTCAAAACCTTAATGATAAACTTTAAGCCAATCAGGAGGCAAGTGATAAAATGATTGTTGTGACATAAAGGGTCACCCAATAATTCTTTGATGCATGTGCAATAATTAATATGATTGGCTTATTGTTTTGCCATTGTACGCCATTGCTGCTGTGGCAAGTTGTTGATATAATAGTGCCCAATAAGCTGCTGGGTTAGCACTAGTCCATCAACAACTTGCCACAGCGGCAATGGCACACAATGGTAAAAAAAACAGCCAATCATATTAATTACTGCACATGCATCAAAGAATTATTGGGTGACCCTTTATGTCACAACAATCATTTTATCACTTGGCTCCTGATTGGCTTAAAGTTTATCATTAAGGTTTTGAATTTGGATCAGTAACAACTTTATCTAAAAACAGTTAACCTATAATTTTCTAATTCAAATTTAGCTGATCACCAAATTGTTGTTAATATTTTCACAAGGAGCTGTACAAAGCGCCAAAAATAACATGGTGATTATGGAAGCAATGCTGACACAAAGCAAACAACACATATCAAGATGAGCCTAAAACATATACACAATGGGTAAAAAGATGAGATATTGGAGTAATAGGAAAACAAACAGGGATAAACAAAGAGGCAATAGTATCAGAATAATAAAGATTTTATTGGGGTGAAAGCTATAAAAATATGAAAAGGTTAGTAAAAAATAAATGAGAGAATTGGATAAATTGCTCAAAGACCTTGACTCTGCAATTGCAGAGATCAAAGAAATTGACCCCAAGGTCAAGAGAAAGTCAAGGCTGTCATCCTCACTGGGGACAAAATTGACAAGGTGTCTGCCAAGGCACTTATGAAAAAGATTCCAGACACCCTTGAAAAACAATTGGGCATCTTCTTAATGTTCAAAAAACTGTGGTTGAGGGCCTCCAGTTCAAGTCATTTGCCCTCTCTGCGCTGTCTGTCTGGATTGACGACCCTGATATGTATACACATCTCAAGCCGGCAAAGTGCGCCAGGAAAGAGAATACTGAATTGCCAGAATAATTGCTTGCGCCAATAATAGCTAAACCTTCTGAAGCCGCTGGTAAAGAAGAAACACAAGAAGGTAACCTAATAAAAATTAATAAAATTTCAAAATACTTCCTTTATTTTAGAAAACATAGACAGCAAAATCCGCCAAGTCCTGATCCTCTTTATCCCTGCCACGTTCTACACCAACTATGCCAATCATGTGGCAAGGTAGCTGTTTCTGTCCCCCCTGTTTTGCAGGAGCTCAAGGATCAAATCAACAGTACCTTCCCAATGTCCAGGGAGGCATTGGCTGGGCTCACACATGGCAAGGGGGCATCCAAGTGGGCAGTTAATGCCTACAAGGATACCCAATTGGGGTTGCCTGGACCCGGTGGCCCTCAGTAGAGTTTACTGAGTAAACTCCATTGAGCTTGTTTGGGACTTCCTGGCAACACTCCCATTCAAGAATATACTGGAGATGGGCCGGGCACATGTGGCTGCTTGCTTCTGCTTCCCAATGGAGAACACCATATCTTACCTATTGGAGAACTTTGGGCGTGTGGTGGGTAAATTGGCTGTTGCAGATGCAACATCCATAAAGAAAACTAAGATCCTCTTGAAAGACTTTGGGCTGGCCTGGAGCGCTGATAAGACAGGGGTCACTGCAGCTGTGAAGCTGACCTTTGCAAAGACAAAGCATGAGAAGAAGATTAGCACGTTATACAAACTTTGTGAGTTTACTGAAGCCTTTGCTGGGCAAAAGCTTCACCTTATGGTTTACCTTGAATATCTTTTCTTCATTGGAATGGGCACCAGCGTAGAGGACCTGGACAGGGTCCTTCTTGGGATTGAAGAGGTCAGGCTCTCCCTGGATGGGAAGAAGATCCCTCTGGATACAACTTGGTGGACCACATTATCCAGGACGCCCTGGTACTGGCTGGTGTCAGGAATTTCTTCCCTGAATACATTAATTTTATTGATGGTTTAGAGTCTAGCACACCAGCACAAACAGAACCCAGAAATTCTTTTGATACCATGGCTAACTGGATTTCAAGCTAGACGGGGATCAAACCCAGAGCCCCAAAGACAAGCTAGTTTTTAGTATACATTCAACTAATCATAGTTTACCTTTTTATTTGGGCTTGATTCATTCAAATTTTGCTTTCTCTATTGCACCTAGCCTTGGACTTGTTAATAAACAATCAGAGGATGTCACTTACTTCTGCACCTCTGATTGGCTGTGTACATTCCCTCTACCGCTCTTTAAACTATTTAGTCTATATTTGAATCAGGCTCTGCTCTTAGTTGACAAAAAGATCACCTATATCACCACTTAATTGTGGTTGTCCTTGTGGCTGCCTTTCAGACCCTCTCAGTTTCAAATTTTACACTTAATTTTATTAAGTCTCAGGTAGAACAGCATATGATCAGAGTGATCATTTCAGCCTTTATTTTATTGAAACTTGGTTTTAAAACCTCTCCCACTCACTTATCCTCTTAAATTTTTGTAGCTAACCACTGAGATATATAAGGGAACAAAATTTATTATTCTTACATGTTCCAACAATGAAAGATTTTCCTTGTATTTTACTTGATTATACTTACTTATAAAACCCCTTTTTTGAAGCCATGCAGGGAATTTTCTTCCTGTTCTGGTTTCTAGTGCCCTTCCTATCTGTGGTGTTGGCTTTGGAGAATACAACTCCAACCACAGACTGGCATAACTACTACCCTGATGATAACCACCAGAAGGAGTCTCTGACTAATGGTTGGTTCAAGTATCCCTCAGGTCACTGGGGAAGAAAGTTACATTATGGTTTCTTCACCACTCCACCTCCCCTAATTAAATCCTTATTGGTTAGGCCTAACACATCATTCTACATGTTGATGTACTTAGTAGGATACTATCTGTTGGGCAGGTTCAGCTCTATGAGGGTAGATTTGCCTTCTTAGGCCACTTTAGCCACCTTGCTATGGTCATGTTGCCCATTTATTTGGTTTTAGCAGGGTTTAATGTAGGGGACTTGGCTCACCAGATTGGTAACTTGTTACCTCTAAAGTGGGTCCCTGACAGCTGGTGTTTACAGGTTTGCAGCCCCACCTGAAAAGCTGCTCCTGAACTCCCACCTGACCATATTGCCTTTCATCAGCAGGCAGGAGTATTTCAACCAGGGTGTATGTGACAGATCCAGGAAATTCATGCTTGCCTTTTCATTATCCTGGTCTGACTCTTTTACAATTTGACGGGGAATCCTTTATGTAAGCTTTGATGAGCTTGGATTCCGGGCAAGCAATCTTGTTGTAAACTTGTTGCCATCTGGTGATCACTTTCACGTTTTTTTTTCATGATCTTAGCTGCAGACTATCTCTTTCATTCCATGGTAGTCTTATTTCAGTTAAAAGTCAAAAACACAAAACATAAAAAAATTGAGGGGAAAGAAACCATTGTCACACATAAACATCCATCTTTATAATTATTATCATGTTTTCATTATATACCAATTGGGGTATAATTGGCTGAAAACCCCTCTGTTTCTGGAATCACAACTGGTTTCCTATCACATGGTTTATGACATAATGGTGTCATCCAATCCAGATCTTTACCCAAAAGATCTTCACACTCTTAACCTATAAGAATGTGCCCTAATACATTCCAGAATCACCTGATTCTTTCCTTGGAAATATATTGCTTTGGCTTGAAGCATTCCAGAATTCTGGTGCCAAACCCCTGTGGAATATATGTATTCCTGATCCAAACTATCCTTGTTCCAACTGGGAACTAGCTGATCAATCCTGAATGTATAGACACCATTGTCTATATTTTTTTGCATTTAATGGTTTTTTTGCATTAAAACCACATTAAAACTCTCTAAAACTCAAACCAGGCGCCACTGTGGTGCCCAGTAACTTTCCCAGGCAGCGCCCAGCTCCTGAAACATTCACTGGCGGCGCTTTTAACCTAATTAGCTCGCCAAAATGGTGCTTTTAAACCACAATTTGGGGGTTTACTTTTGGCCAACCTTAACCAAGCTTCTTGATACTGTCAAAGCAATTAAACAATATAATTAAATCCTCATTAATTATATTCCCAGGATATATTAATTAACCTTCCCAGTTAATTAATCCGTTTGAAGACAACAAGTCTTTACTTGACACAGTCAAGTACATTTTGGCCCTATAATTAAATCCTCATCAATCATATTATAGGGTATCAATTAAATAACCTTACCAGTCAATAAATTGTGTTTGAGACACCTAGCCTCATAATCTGAACCATTCAGATTATTCATTTTGGCCCTCAATTAGTACAGCCTAATTGATTCCTGGGTATCAATTGACCTCCATGGTTAATTAGACGGTTTGAGACACCTAGTCTCATAATCTGAATTGTTCAGATTATTCATTTTTCTCTCAATTAGAACAGCCTAATTGATTCCTGGGTAATCCATAACTGCACTGTAAAATCTCTCCAAGGCCAATCCTATTGTTTTGAATTTCAACCTATGAAGTTTATCACAATCTAACCTCTTTGTGAAACCACAGCCCAATGTGAATGTACTGTAAATTAAGAACCTGAATGTAAAAATGCGGGATTGTCAAATCCTTGGTCCAAATTTTGAATCACTTTTGCGGGCAACTCAGCTGAGTGATAATTAAAATATTTAATAAAATCAACCATTTAATTTGACTTTTTTTGGTTTATTTAAATTGGCAAATTTTGAATCTCTTGAGCAGATAACTCAACTAATAAAAGACAATACCCAACAAATAAATGCAGGATACATGAATCAGAAATGCGGGATTCTTATGTAAAATTTGAGATTTCCTGTATATCAAATGAATCATAGACATAATGTGAAAATTAACAAGTCTGAAATTGCGGGATTGTCAAATCCAAGAATCAAGTTTTAAATCATAAAAGTGAGGAATTTGAAATAAATATAATTTATGTGTCTCAAAAAGGATGTTAAAGGATCTAGAGTGGATTTGTGCTAATTCTTTTAGGCATCATAGGCATTCTCAAAAATCACCCTATTCCATTTTAGGTTGGCTAAAATTTAGATTGTATTGTTCACAAAATTGACATATATAACAATAAAATTGACTAAAATATACATTCCTCTTCTTGAGTTTAAAATTATAATAAATTTTTTATTATGTCTTCTTTCAACAACAACCAAGTCAACGAGCTGTTCCCTGGCCTTGATGAAATCATGCAGGGCTACACTGGGTCTCTTAATGGTGAAGCCTCTGTATATGACCACTCCCAACCCACAGGCCTCTCTGCAAGCACCACCCAGGAGTGTGTTCTTTCTCCTGCAACTTCCAGCATGGCCCTGTTTGCCCATCATTCACAGTCAGCTGCCAACCCAAATCCTGTATCAACAATGGCATCTGGAACCAGCCATTTGAGCCATGGGGTCACCCAGAGAGCCCAGAACCCCAAAACAGCCAATCAGATGACATTGACCAGTTCCCAAGATAGACACATCCCTCCCCCAGCCAATCAGCCTGCAAGATGAAGAATAAAACTAATCACTCCGGAGATTGTTCTTGAAATGGTTGAAAAGCAAGGGAAGCTTATGTCACTTGGGGAAATTGCGGCCACAATGGGGTTTGCAAAGTCTACTGTGGCTGCAACCCTGCAAGCCCACACCAACTGTGGCCCCCTACCAAGAAGACCCCAACTGGTGCACATACTTCAACCAAAGGTAACACAGCTCATCCCCTTATAATGGCCATTATGAAATGTGACCTGCAGATGCCTGGTCCAGGTACGTCTCCAGTTGGGACTCCACAGCATCTTCACCAATAAAAAAACAGTGCATTTGTGAATGCACAGAGTTGTGGTTGCTGCTAGAATCTTGTCCGATCAAGTTTGTAGTGGCCTCATTTTGGTGGATATTGACCCCTACAATTCAACTATTATTAATTTTATCAAAGAAAGGGCAATGAGGGCCCGTAATGACATCATCTTTCTGTTGTATGCTAAGATATCTGCAAGTTTTCAAGACTATGGAGAAAGTGTATCCAATCTGATGTGTACAAGCGCGGCCCAATCTTGTATTGTTTTGTTGGGGTTTTATTGGTAGTTTCCCCATTGGGTGTCAATTATTACTCAGCAATATCAAACACCGCAGATGGGTATTCCTATCAGACAGAGCTCAAGGCTGTGCTGTAGGAGTAGGCCACACAAAACGCTGTGCACACAGTTGTACTGAGTGCGGAGATGGAGCAGCGTGAATGGGCAACCCAAGAAATCAGGGCTGCAGGGCATACTTGTTACCTACCCCATCAACTACACCAACATGAATCTTGCAGATGTATGTCTCTATAATTTCATGATTGATATTTCAATAATTGTATTGAAAACCCAAGAGTCAAACCCCAGTTCCCTGAAGGCGGATCAAAACCTCCAGGACAATCCAGGACCTGCCAATCCGTTAAGTCACAGGCTCAAACTGTTAAATTATCCCGTAAACCGCTGGCCTGCTACGGAAAATTCACTGGAATCAAACCCTGACCCTCCAAGGACTACTTGAGTCAAACAAAGTGGACAGAAAACCACCCACTTGTTAAATTGCAAACCCGAGTTGACAAGTTACTCTGAGACCCACCAGTCCCCCAAGGACAATTCCCCAAATGGTCACCAGATTGATGCCAACCTTGAGCCGCCCAAAACCTGGACCTATGCAGAGGTTGTAACTTGCCTAAAGGAGGTTAAAACAAAACTTATTATTAACTCTGCCAATGACCACCAGCAACTGCCAGCCTTTCATCCAGAATGGGTAGTGCAATTGAACTGCTCAGGTGACATGGTGAACCGTGGTGGCGGAATGAAGCATTATCACTTCTATTCACCAGAGCAGGCACAACCTGGATCTGCTGCCCTCAAGACTCTAAGCCAAGATCCACGCCCCGCCAGTGCCTTGCCTGCAAACCTGAACCCTGCAAAAATCAAAGAAGCAAATCCCCATGATATAAAAACACCGGCATCATGATGAAGACCCCATTGTCATTTTTGATAATAAAGTTTTATGAACCTTTGGTTCAAACAAATCTTACCCTATCTAGTTTTAGTGATCTTCCATCTTAATTCCGTTCAAGCAGACTACCAGGCCACTGCCCCCTCCAGAGACCAACCTGCCAAATTGCCCCAGGCATTATACTGTCCCCTGGGAGCTCCCTTTGAACCTGTGCACTTTAATGAATACCCCCAACCCAGCCTATTTGGAATACAACTTAGAAACCATCCTCATTGCTGACCCCTTGGCAAGGACTAGAAGTATCAACTACATAGGACGCAAAGGAAAGAGGATCAAGATACTGCCCTTATTGTTCATGGACAAGTACAACTACCTACCAGCGTACTTTGTTCCCATGACTCCACCCCCAACCTAGACCAGACCGCCCACTAGAACCCCCCTCTGCCGCCAAGACCACCTCTACCCAACTGTTTGGAGTACTCTATTTTACTTTGACAGGATTGGTGGATTCCATGGTCCCCAACTCCGGACCCTGGTCCCTGCTTGGTTGATCTTTCTCTTACATTATCAAGTTAGCACCCATTCTATGGTGGGCCTTACCCGCTGGCTTGGCCGCCCCTCACCCTGAGCCGCCCAATGCCCCTACCTATGACTGGTTTCCTGACAATAACTTTGGTTCTTCCCTCAGGTGCTTAAAGCCTGCCACCTACAACAAACTATGCACCCAAATTGATAAGGGGTATGATCTTTTTTCTTCTGCATCCGTCCAGGACTTATTTGATCTCATCATCTTCTATGCAAGTGATAGTGATAAGTCCAGAAAAGACCCCTGCCTCCCCCCAAGCCAGTCCATCCGTTTTGTCAAGCAAATATAGGTGACAGAAGAAATTTTTGAGCAATTGAAGAAAACCGCTCTTCTGCCCCTTCCCAGTCAACAAACCCTGCCTCCCCAACCCCCCATCAAGCCACCCGCCTTCTAACCCTGACTCCCAAGCCACCACCCAATTTCTTCACACATATCTGATGCCGCCCCTTTCACAGGCGCAGATGAAGGCAATGAACATTTTGCCCATTCTCTCCCAATCCTGTCCTTTGATTAGTAAATAAATTTTTTCTTTGTGACAACATTTAAAATTAATATCTCTCTTTCAATTCATAAGTAATAATATTTTCTTTTTACATTATCAGCATTTCCCATAATCAATACAATGTTGTACATTTTACAATTAGCTTAAAATTATGAGCATACATATTTTTCATCATCATTAATAAATTAAAGACAATAAACGTAAATATTGCATTAAAATATTGTAATTAGACGTCAACTCTTGATATTTTGATCTTATGTGCATAACTCAATGCATTTTGTTTAATAAAAGCCATTGTAAACGTGGCTTTTTTTATTATAATTTAAAATAAATTGACTGTGTTTATATTATGGAGCCATTAACGCTTAGTACAAATATTGATACATAGTGCATTTTACAGCCTGTATATTTACCTATTGGTAATAATTCTGTCAACTTTTTAGTTGGATTTTGCAAGTTAATAATGTAATGTGTTAATAGAATACTGTTTATTGTCATTAATTGGCTGATTTTCTTTGCTGTGGTGATTGTGCATTTTCTGATATTCACGCACTAGTATCCAATTGGTTGGTTTCATATCCAATTGCACAGGCAATAAGAAATCAAGCCGCCACCCCAAGACCGGATGTGGTTGGGGTGGCGGCTTGTTTCCCTATTGCCTGTGTGATTTGATGTGAAGCTAACCAATTGGATACTAGTGCATAAATATCAGAAAATGCACAATTGCCACAGCATTGAAAATCAGCCAATTAATGACAATAAACACTATTCTATTAACACATTACATTATTATTACCTTGCAAAATCCAACTAAAAAGTTGACAGAATTATTACCAATAGGTAAATATACAGGCTGTAAAATGCACTATGTATCAATATTTGTACTAAGAGTTAATGGCTCTCTAATATAAACACAGTCACTTTATTTTAAATTATAATAAAAAAGCCACGTTTACAATGGCTTTTATTAAACAAAATGCATTGAGTTATGCACATAAGATCAAAATATCAAGAGTTGACGTCTAATTACAATATTTTAATGCAATATTTACGTTTATTGTCTTTAATTTATTAATGATGATGAAAAATATGTATGTGTTGAAGATAGTACTATAAAAAAGTTTTTTGATGGAATTCAAACAAAATGTCAACTATCTATAACTTGATAAATAAATTAGAAGTACACCTTCAAAAGGTTGTTGAAATAGAAAAAAATATCAGGGAAATAGTGACTGGAAAGCTAGGTAACAAGGGCCAGCCACTAATCCAGTCAAAAGAAGATGCTATGAATAAACTAGGAAATATTATAGACAAAAAGAATAAAGAATCATTACTAAATCTCCAGGGAACAATTCTATCAAGTTTGAATTTCAATAATGCGGCCTACAATTTGTGGGAGTTCTGGCAGGGGGCCAAAGAAAATAATAAGAAGATCAAAATAATTGAAGGAAATGAAGTTCCAAAGGAAATTAACACCAATGAAGAGGGAAATAATCAAATGGAAGCAGACAAAAAAAACACAAGCAAGAAGCAGGAGCGCTTCACAAAATACAGAAACTTTATCAAATGAAAACCAAGAAGCTGCACAAGTAGCAAGAAACATAAGAAAAATTAAGCCTAAGAAAATTAATGAAGAGCAGCCAACACTCATGAAGTTTGCCAAAGTGGCGCCTGTGGCTGAGGGGGCCACAGGGGAAACAATCAGTAAGTCTTTTTATGTTTTACTTATATTTATTTTAGTCATCACCAGGAATGGGGATGAGGTCGCAGAAGTGGCGGCTTATACTCCAAATTGGTTTTACGGGAGATACCAGTCACTGGTAGCCCCTGTAAAACAAATAAATAAAAACCAAATAAATAAAATAATTCAACAGAATATGAATAATTTTGCAAGTATTGAAGCTAAAAATAGGGAATATTTACCACCTGTGGGGTGCTTGCCGTGGTTGAGGGAAGCATATGAGATAGGACCAAGTATCAACTTCAAAGAAATGAATGTAATTCTGGGGGGTATCAAACTAAACTTTGATGAATATATATAAAAGCATTCAAAGATTTCCCTTCACAAAAATCACCAAAATATGAAAAAAACTTAATAAAAACTGACTTTCAAATTGGAACTGAATATTTGAAAACTGCAATTTTTAATGAAGTATTTAAGGCACTATCAAATAAAGTCAGGGATGCAGTTCTTATGAATACTTTTAAATCTTTATTTATTTTGTTTGCCAAGGCCTGGGGGGCTGATTCAAGTCAGGCACCCCCCAAAACCCTCTTCAAGTTCAACCAAACATCCTATATCAATAGGTTAGTTCAAACATTCAAAAAATTATGCATGTTCTTAGAAAAGTGTACCTTTCAAAGAATTCACGTTGTGGTGTACCTGGGAATCCTCCTTCACTGCATATTAAAAACCAACGTCAAAAAGTTGAAGGATGTACCTACTCAAATGGATATTAACACGTAGCTCTTGACTGCCAGAAGACACCACAGGGATATAGGACAAACAAGCACGCCCTGTATGACTCATTTGCATTGGCAACATTATATGGGTACTACGTGCCCCCTGAAAAAACCCTATTGATTAATTCACTCACCCACCTTCCTTTTATCAAACAATCAACAACCACCGGGGTACAGGGCGCCACCCCTCTAGAAATTGCATCCAGGGTTGTCTGTCAGGGATCCAGTCTTGGGCGGCTGGCCTGTTGTTTTCAGGGGTAACTTGGGCCAGGTTTTTTGCGGGCAATGCCCACCACAAGAGGGGAGCTAACTTTAAAAGGTATGAGGCAGACTTCCCCACCTAAGACCATGGGCCAGCGGCCAGGATTATAGTGTCAAACACCCCTGTGAGGGTAATGTATACAATCCTAAACAGCTTGCCAGTATGGTTGGTTGGGAGGTCAGGTGCGGAAGCAGGCATGGGTTTTGGTGTCACAGGCGGCTCCATGGACAGGTCGTAAGCAGGGAGATAATTGAATTTTCCTCTGAACAACTTGGGTGATAAAAATATCCACAGGCCTTGTTGGTTGTATCTAACTGCAGATTGTATGCGGGCCAGGGGATTGAGTTTGAGTATCTTTTCCGGGGCGTATTCCTTGTATTTGAGCTTCAGAGGGTAGTTGATAAAATGGATGGGTCCAAAGGGTACACCAGGAGGACAGAAAACAGCAGGCAGTGGGGAAGGCAGGCCAGGAGATCTTGAACTGAATTGGTAGACAGCAAATACAAAATAAGGCAATAGCTGTATGAGCCAAATTAACATAACCTTTATTCAAAAATGGCAATAAGTTTAGAGCGCAGGGTCCTTGGGTCTATATAGTACCCCCCTCTAAACTTAACATTTTCCATGAGGGGTCCATCAAGGCATTGGGAAGGCCAGGGCCGGGGAAACTGGGTGCTTGGGTCCAAAGGCAGCAAAATGGCACTTGGCCCTGAAGTTCTTTCATTGGTCAAGAATCTTGATTTGGCTGCTTGATTGTCTTGCTCTGGTGTTGAGGTCATGGGACCAGGCCGCGGGCCTGTGCCTCTTTCCTGGGTATGCTCTTGATTGGTTGCTGGCGTAGACTTCAAGTTATGAAGCTAATAGTTGCCAAATCAGTACCTCCATTAGGCGCTGTGATTAATACTCCATTTGGTGCAATTATTTATTTGGTTTGGCTCTTTCTACTGCATGGGTCAATATGCTTGGTGTAAGCTTGTGGGGGCTTGATCCCAGAAAAACGCAGGCAGGCGGTCCCGTGGTCCACAGGCCTGGCAGCCCAAAGGGATCTAGGTTCAGGGTTTGATTCCAGCTCCTGGGCCTGGTTTCTAGAGAGGAATAATTGTCAATCCTGACATTGTCCACCACATACAGAAGAGGACGTGGATCCAATTAGACGCTTTAGCCAAAAATTTAATTTTGGGGTAAGATTCCCTGGAATAATTGCATTCCCTTTGCAATAAACATCCCCCAATAAATATTTTCCCCTTGAAAATTAAATTTTTTTTTAACTTTTTATTTTTTAATACTAAAATTTTAAGATTGAACTATATAGTATTAAAATTTTACCTTAAAATTTTTATTATACATATTTCAATAATAAAATTTTAGTATCTGAAATTTAATATTAAAATTTCAATAACACATATTATAATACTAAAATTTTTAATACAGTAGTTTTAAAAGCTATGGTGACAACCAAAAATACCTCAGATTTAAACAAAATGATTTCAGATTTAAACAAAATCCAAGTCTCAGGTTAAAATATATACTCTGTTAACAGGGTTTATTGGCGTTAATGGGCAAAATGGGTCAACACAGCAACAAAAAGCTCACACGCAAAGTGAAACCATTCAAAATATAATCTGAAATACATTGATTCACAAACAAAATAGTGTGAGTTGACTTTTAGTGTACATATGTTTACTATGTGAATTGGTGACAAAATACACCCAAGCAAGGTGTGTCAAAACTCAATCCAAAAACAAAGCACAAGAGCAACTCACAATGTAAACAAAATCACTCACATAATGTGTGGAATAGATTGTAATCATGAATGATACCAAGGTATCAGAAATAAGACACAAGATCTGAAACATAAATTTTAAAAATATTGTGTTAGGTGCTTAATTTGGCGTAAAATCTGGAAAAAGGGTGGAAATTATTTCAGGTATTCTAAAATGGGCGTTGTAAAACCATAAACAACTAATTAAGAAATAAAAAATCTATAATTAAGATATTGAGTGGGGAAAACTCTAACTAAATATCCATATTCAGATAAAAGCAAAAAATAAGGGAGTAACTTAATTAAGTCTTATTTTATATTTTATTAAATTCTAAAAATGGAAGAAACACAACAACAGACTACCATTGCACCTGTTGTGCGCCGCAGTTGCGGTTGCCCCCACAGGTCAAAGAATAGAGTTAGTACAACACAAGTGCCTACTCAGGAGGGAGGCAAGAGAGGAGAGTTCCATAGTGATGCTGCACTGACACAGCTGGTTCAAGGAGCAAAAGCTGCTAGGGTGAGGATCATCAACCCTCGGGTCCCAAAGCTGACCCGGAAGCCAACCAAGGTCACCACTACCAAAATGGTTAGAAACAAGGAGGTAGAACGTACTTTATATGTGTTTGACGTTGTGTACTGGCAAGAGTTGGTCCTGTCAGCCATGCTGGAGAAGGTGAAGCCTGTACTTGATACTAGCTATGAGCCCTACATCAGTGATAGCAATCAGGAGGATGACAAGGAGCCCCAGTTCTACCAAACCAATGAGGGACAGCTGGTGCTAAAGAAAGTTACAGCCTTCTACAACAAGGTGTCCATGCCTTGCAAGCCTGTCATCAATCAGGATCCTGGCTTTTTTGAACCCATAAAGCCCGCCCAGAAGCGCATCCCCGACATCAAACACATCATCATGCTTAAGCTAATGCAGGAATCAGGTGACTACAAGGCGGCTGCGGCCCTTGTTGGGGTGGATCCAAAGTACGCCAGCAAGACCTTCAACAAGTTCATTGATACTGGCCGAGTCCTTGCCGCGGAGAAATCCTTGTGTGTTTCCACTATGCTCACCAAGGAGCACAAATGGGCAATCTGCCAGTGGATTACCTTGGACTGCCATCTTGAACTGGCAAATATACAGGCTATGGTCAAGTCTGCTTTTGGGATTGAGGTCTTAATTTCCTTTTACTACCATCTGGTCAAGGGAATGTGATTTTCCTGGAAAAACTTGGGGTATCCCCATACAATAGGAACAGCCCAGCCAATATTGAGACCCAGATAAAATATGCAGAGGCGTACACTGTCCTAAAAGCCAAGGGGACAGTCAAATTTTACTATATTGACAAATCAGCATTTGCCTTGTTGATGCGCAATGAATATGGGTATGTCCCCAGAGGCTCCAATGACAAGTGGGCTTGGTGTGCTGCAGCCCGCGCCACTACCTATTCAATGGTGGCTCTCCTTGGTCCAAAGGGGGTTGAGCTATACCAAATGATACTGGGCACCCACAATAGCCGGACCTTCCTGTCATTTCTCCAATTGGTCCAGGAGCACCTGAGGCGCACAAGCCTGGGCTTCACCAACGTAATTGTGTTGGACAATGTTGGTCTCCACAAGGTGGCTGATATTCTTGAGGAATTTCCATCAATTGACACCAGCATTGCTGTGGGCCCCTAGCAATTGGCCACAGCTTATTTACGCCTTCTCTTCCTCCCAGCCTATTTGCCCTTCCTAAATCCAATTGAGGAAGTCTTTGGGTGGCTCAAGCAAGTCATCAAGCGAGGAACCCCAAAGGGGACTAAGGACCTCTTTAATTTGCTGCAGGCCAGGATCCACACCCTCCCAGCTGAAACTGTGGCCAAATTCTATGGCCACGCTGATTCGTTCATCCCCGCGTGCCTAGCCAAACAGCCAATCAATTAAAGGCTTAGTGTGTCCAGCTTTTTTTATATTCTCTAATTTGTTATTCAATATTTATTAATTATCATTTTATATTTAGATGTTTCTATGCCCGCAATCACATTCAGAAGATCCATCAATAGATGTAAGTAATTTATTTATTTTATTGTATATTATTTTATTATGCCATCTAAGGGTATCCCAAACGCTTGATACTGGATTATGCAAACACATTAATATCACATTTGGACAATAAATATAATAATCAAAAAAAGTTAATGTAATGTGTTCAAATCAGAAGTAGATTTTATTAAAATATATTATTATGCTTTTATTAAGACCTTCTCTGGGATATATTCTGCAGATCTTTTTTGCTAAAATAAGAATTAGAAAATTTTATTATGATAAAATATTGTAAATTGCAATGCAATTATTTGGAAGAGAGAATTTATTAAGATTGCCTATAGTGAGTTTGGCTGTATGTACCCACCCCACAATGGAGGTGGCGCACAACCTCCACCGCCACACCGTGGACGGTGGATACACCCTGGTGAAAATATTCATGGCGGCTGGTAAAAGGGAGTATTGTTAGGTGGGAATGGTGTAGCAGCTTTTCTGGCGGGGCTGCAAACCCAAAGATGCCAGCCAGGACCAAGGTGTCCTGGATGACGTGATCCACCAAGTTGTACCCGGGGGTGACCTTCTTCCCATCCAGGGAGAGCCTGGCTTTGTCAATCCCCAGAATGACCCTGTCCAGGTCCTCAACCAACGCACCCATCCCAAAGTAAAAGAGAAACCCCAGGTAAACAATGAGGTGAAGCCTTTGCCCAGCAAAGGCTTCTGTGAACTCACAAAGTTTATTATAGACTGTGCTGATCTTCTTGTTGTGCCTGGTCTTTGAAAAGGTCAGCTCCATGGCTGCAGAGAGCCCCGTCTTGTCAGCACATCAGGCCAACCCAAAGTCTGCCAGGAGGATCTTGGTCTTCTTTACAGCTGTTGCGTCTGCAATAGCCAATTTGCCCACCGCGCGCCCAAAGTTCTCCAATAGGTAAGACAGGGTGTGCTCTGCCGGGAAGCAGAAGCAAGCAGCTGCATGAGCCTGGCCCATCCATGGTATGTTCTTGAATGGGAGAGTTGCCAGGACGTCTCAAACAATCTCAATGGATTTTACACAGTAAACTCCACTGAGGGATACCAGGTCCAGACAGACCAGTTGGGCATCCTTGTAGGCAGTAACTGCCCACTCAGATGCCCCCTTGCCATGTGTCAGCCCAGCCAATGCCTCCCTAGACATTGAGAAGATGCTGTTGATTTGATCCTTGAGCTCCTGCAAAACAGGGGGGACAGAAACAGCTGTCTTGCCACATGATTGGCGTAGTTTGTGTAGAATGTGGCAGGGACAAATGGGACCAGGACCCGGCGGATTTCACTGTCTATGTTTTCTAAAAAAAGGTAAGTATTTAGAATTTTTTATATATATTTTGATTATTAGGTTACCTTCACATGTTTCCTCTTTGTCTGCAGCCTCAGCCGGCTTGACCATTCTTGGCACAAGCAGTTGGATATGCAATTATGTATCTTTTGTTCTTACTTGCTTGGCTGGCTTGAGTTGTTCATACATCTCAGGGTTGTCAACCCAGAAAGACGGTGTGGAGAGGGAAAATGACTTGAACTTGAGGCCCTCAACTACAGTTTTTGAACGTTAAGAAGACACTCAATTGTTATTTCGGGGGTGTCTGGCATCTTGGCCATAAGTGCATTGGCAGACACCTTGTTTATTTTGTCCCCAGTAAGGACGGCAGCCTTGACTTTTGCCTTGACCTTGCAGTCAATGTCTTTGATTTTTGCAATTGCATGGTCCAGATCTTTCAATAACTTCTCCAATTCTCTCATTGATTTTTTACTAACTTTTCCATATGTTTTTATAGCTTTCATCCCAATAAATTCTGTGTTATTTTGATACTGTTGCCTCTTTGTTTATTCCTTTTTTTCCCATTTCTTACATTGTCCTATTTTTTACCCATTGTGTATATGTTTTACTCTCATCTCAATATGTGTTATTTGCTTTGCGTTGGCATTGCTTCCATAATCACCATATTATTTTTAGCACTTTGCACTGCTCCTTGTGAAAATATTAACAACAATTTGGTGATAGTCAAAATTTGAATTAGAAAATTATATGTTAACTTTGTTTAGATAAAGTTGTTACTGAATCAAGTTCAAAACCTTAATGATAAACTTTAAGACAATCAGGAGCCAAGTGATAAAGTGATTGTTGTGACATACAGTAGTTTTAAAAGCTATGGAAACAACCAAAAATACCTCAGATTTAAACAAAATGATTTCAGAGTTTAAAAAAAATCCAAGTTGCGTGAGATTCAGGATTCAATTAATTTATAAAATTTTAGTTAATAAATGGACTGTCAAACAAAAAAAGAAATTTCACTAGCCCATTATACAAAATTATATCAAATATCAAGCGGTGTAGTTCAAACTACAAACAAAATGAACTGACACAACAAGTGAAATGGATGGATGCTGTTCTGGAGTATATTATAATCCAATCAGGATTCATATGAGGCACCAACAGAAAAACTAAAATGAAACAAAACTTGAGCAATCTAGAAGCAAGATTACACAAGCACAAAACAAAATGAACTCACACAAGATGTGTAGTATGAGCAGCCTAAAATAGAAATATAACAGTTTAACAGCCAATCAGCAGCTATTTAATTTAGGAACAGAGGCATTTTATTCATTTTCATGGCTTCAGATTTTTATGGAATGGTTTTGAGAACCTTCCAAATATGGAATCAAGATTACAATAAAAATAAATCATTATATTTTAAAATTTCTACTTTTAGTAATTTTATCCTAGGTTTTTTCAATATGGTTTTCAACAGCAACATCTTCAACAACACAAGCAGCCAAGCCAGCTTTAATAGAGCAAGGCTCAGAACGTGGAGGCACCTGTTTACACCCAAGCCTTTGAGGCAGATAACGAGGAAGGTAACCTGTACCTGACCACTAACCCCTATGGCTTTGACTTGTTCAGTGGTCACTTAGTGTCTAGCTTTGCCCCTGCTCCTGTATCCACCCCCGCACAAGCTTCCCACCAACCAACCAATCAGGATAACAACCTTGATTTAGAACAAATTTTCACCACAAGCCAACCTGCCCCCCTACAACCAATAAGGCTTCAGATCCCCCAGCACAGCGCCCCAAATAAAGAATAATTACTGCCTTAATCTCCAAGAAATTGTGGCACTGAACCTGCAGGGTCTGTCCTGGGATCAGATTGCAACCCAATTGCAATTCACCCAAGCCACAATAATGTGAGAATTCAATAACTTAATGAATAAGGGGAATCTGATTGGGATGGCCAAGAAGCCCAAGAAGGCCTCCAAGTCCCAAATCAGCAAGGCCTACCCAATAATGCTTGACCTCCTCCAGCGGGACCCCAAGTTTCCCTTAACCCAGGTCTGCAAACAGCTTGCACACCATAACATATAGGTTTCTGAGCGCATGGTGCAGCTCTGGATGTATGGAAAGGTGCCTTCTATACTGGTTCTTACCAATTTTGCCGGCAACCAATGGGATGGCGCTGAGGATTCCCCATATGACACCACCATCAAATCAACCCTGGTCCAATGCTTGACTAGTATGTTGTTTGATGTCATTTTCATCTCCTATTACAAGCTATCAATTGCTTTTGATGATTTTGGCAAGCAAGGAAGAGCTGCCACTCAAAAAGGAAGGAAGAAGGTCAAGAAGGGGACGTTCATTGGTGCATTTCTGGCTGTTTCAGCCAAGGGTTTTGTCTACTATTGGACAAACCCAGATTTCATCAATGGCTACTTATACAGCCACATCCTTGGTGGATTACTCAACTCCTGGGATTACTCAAATTCCAAGAATTGGGATTTCTGTAGCCATCAGATGGAGGGTAGCTCCACTGCCCTTGAGACCATCCAGGGACGCGGGCACCAGGCCTCATTCTACCCTGCCAGCCGTGCAGACGTCCATCTGACTGATGTTGTCTTCTTCAACATGGGATCCACATTATGGGAGCACCGCCCTTAGGCTTTCAACGACATCTAACTTGGGGTCCTTGACCACAATTTTCTCTTTGGCTGCCAAATGGTGGCTGACTTGTTTGCGCAAATGATTTTCCATGTGAGCATGGGAAACCAATCACGTAAGGATAAGCGCCTTTCACCTCAGGTCACTGCCACCTATCAGCCCATCCATCCAATGACCAACAAGGAATACAACAAGCGTTACATGGCAGCCATCACACAAAATTCTCCTGTCTCCACCCCTGCCACCAACCCCCCTAACCTGCAAGCCCAACCCACCCAATCCCAGACCCCCAGGCCAGCACTGCCTCTACGTCTTCCTTCCTGCGTTATTCTGCCTCCTAGGAATCACTCTCCCCCGCCCCAATAAACCCCCCTATCACCAAAATTTTTCTATTTATATTATCTTTTTTTTAAATTTCAATTGTTCATGTTCTCTTTGTTTATAGTTAGGTTTATTCTTTATGTTCAGCTTATTTTTATAAAATCATATATTTACTATGTCGTGTATCTAGATGCAGAACACGGTTATTTTTAGCACTTAAACATAGCCCCTTGTGAAAATACTAGCAATCATTTGGTGATCAGCTAAATTTGAATTGGAAAATTATAGTGTTAACTGTTTTTAGATAAAGTTGTTACTGATTTAAATTCAAAACCTTAATGATAAACTTTAAGCCAATCAGGAGCCAAGTGATAAAGTGATTGTTGTGACATAAAGGGTCATTCAATAATTCTTTGGTGCATGTACACTAATTAATATGATTGACTGTATGTTTTGCCATTGTACACCATTGTTGCTGTGGCAAGTTGTTGATGGACTAGTGCTAACCCAGCAGCTGATTGGGCACTAGTCCACCAACAACTTACCACAGCGGCAATGGCGTAAAATGGCAAAACATCCAGCCAATCATATTAATTAGCACATGCATCAAAAAATTATTGAATGACCCTTTATGTCACAACAATCACTTTATCACTAGGCTCCTGATTGGCTTAAAGTTTATCATTAAGGTTTTGAATTTAAATCAGTATTTCCTTTATCTAAAAACAGTTAACACTATAATTTTCTAATTCAAATTTAGCTGATTGCCAAATTGTTGTTAATATTTTCACAAGGGGCTATGTCAAGCGCCAAAAATAATATGGTAATCAAGGAAACAATGCCAACACAAAGCAAACAACACATATCAATATGAGCGTAAAAGATATATAAAAAGGGTAAAAAGATGGGATAATGTAGTAGATGGGAAAACAAAAAGGAATGAACAAAGAGGCAATAGTATCAAAATAATACAGAATTTATTGGGGCAAAAGCTATAAAAACATATGGAAAGGTTAGTAAAAAATCAAATGAGAGAACTTGAAAAACTAATCAAAGACCTCAACTTGGTGATTGCCAAAATCAAGGACATCAACTGCAAGGTCAAAGTCAAAGTTAAGTCCGCCGTCCTCACTGGAGACAAAATTGACAAGTTGTCCGCAAAGGCACTAATGACAAAAATGCCAGACACCCCAGAGAAGACCATTGAGCGTCTTCTCAACATCCAGAAGACGGTGGTCAAGGGCCTCCAGTTCAAGGCGTACAATCTTTCTGATCCGTCTGTTTGGGTTGACGACCCAGAGACACATAAACATCTCAAACCCGCCAAGCGTGCCAGGGCAGAGGATACTGAATTGCCAGCGTAATTGATTTTTCCAGGAATGGCCAAGCCAGCTGAGGCTGCGGGAAAGGAAGAAACACAAGAAGGCAGCCTAAAAAACAAAATTTATTAAATTTTCAAAATACTTACCTTTTTTCTTAGAAAACGTAGACAGCAAACTCCGCCAAGTCCTGGTCCCCTTTGTCCCAGCCACCTTTTATGCAAATTTTGCCACTCACATGGCCAAGCAATTGTATCTGCCCCCCCTGTTGTGCGGGAGCTGGAGGACCATATCCATGGGTCCTTTCCTATGTCCAGGGAGGCATTGGCTGGGATGACGCATGGAGAGGGGGCATCTGATTGGGCAGTTATTGCCTACAAGGATGCCCAACTGGTCTGCCTGGACCCAGTTAACCTCAGTGAAGTTTACTATGTAAACTCCATTGAGCTTGTTTGGGACGTCCTGGCAACGCTCCCATTCAAGAATGTACCAGAGATGGGCTGGGCTCATGCGGCTGCTTGCTTCTGCTTCCCGTTGGAGCACACCCTGTCTTACCTATTGGAGAACTTTGGGCGCACGGTGGGCAAATTGGCTGTTGCAGACGCAACAGCCATCAAGAAAACCAAAATCCTCCTGGCAGACTTTGGGCTGGCCTGGAGTGCTGACAAGATGGGGGTCCCTCAAGCAATGGAGCTGACCTTTGCTAAGACCAGGCACAACAAGAAGATCAGCATGGTCTATAATAAATTGTGTGAGTTCACAGAAGCCTTTGCTGGGCAAAGGCTTCAGTTGGTGGTTTACCTTGGCTATTTTTTCTTTTTTGGGATGAGCTCTAGCATAGAGGATCTAGACAGAAGTCCTTCTGGGAATCAACAAGGCCTGGCTTGTACTTGACGGGAAGAAGGTCCCCCCTGGATATGACTCAGTGGACATGTAATCCAAGACGCCCTGGTCCTGGCAGGGATTTACGGGTTTGCAGCCCCACCCAAAAAGCTGCTCCTCAGTTAGCACCTTACCCTGCTCCACTTCACCAGAAGGAGGGAGTTTTTTAATAAGGGTGTATCCACCGTCCACGGTGTGGCGGTGGAGGTTGTGCGCCACATCCATTGCAGGGTGGGTACATACAGAAGAACCCACATCAGGTGCACTCAATAAAAAGCTCTTTCCTCAATATAAGCTACACTTTTAAATTTTACTTTTTGAAATAATTAATTTTTATAGTTCTTATTTTAGCAAACAAGTTTTTCAAAATAAATCCCAGAGAAGGTCATCATATAAGCATAAATATATTTATTTTTAATAAAATTTACTTCTATTATGACACTTTACATTTAACTTTTTTAATTTGATTTTTATATTTATTTGACAAAGTGGTATAAATCTATTTGCATAATCCAGTATCAATTGCTTGGGATTACCTCAGATGGCATAATAAAATATTATATAATAACATAAGTAAATTACTTACATCTATTGATGGATCTTCTGAATGTGATTGTGGGCATGGAAACATCTAAATATAAAATGATAATTAATAAATCTTGAATAGTACATAAGAAAATATAAAAAATTAGGCACACTAAGCCTTTAATTGATTGGCTGTTTGGCTAGGCAAGCGGGGATGAACATATCAGCGTGGCCATAGAATTTGGCCACAGTCTCAGCTGGGAGGGTGTGGATCCCGGCCTGCAGCAAATTAAAGAGGTCCTTAGTCCCCTTTGGGGTTCCTCGCTTGATGACTTGCTTGAGCCACCCAAAGACTTCCTCAATTGGATTTAGGAAGGGCAAATAGGCTGGGAGGAAGAGAAGGCGTAAATAAGCCGTGGCCAATTGCTAGGGGCCCACAGCAATGCTGGTGTCAATTGATGGAAATTCTTCAAGAATGTCAGCTACTTTGTAGAGACCAACATTGTCCAACACAATGACATTGGTGAAGCCCAGGCTTGTGCACCTCAGGTGCTCCTGGACCAATTGAAGAAATGATAGAAAGGTCCTGCTATTATGCAAACCCAATATCATTTTGTAGAGCTTGACCCCCCTTGGACCAAGGAGAGCCACCATTGTATAGGCTGTGGCACAGACTGCAGCACGCTGAGCCATCCCATCATTGGAGCCTTTGGAGACATAGCCATATGCATTGCGCATTGACGAGGAAAATCCTAATTTGTCAATATAGTAAAATTTTACTGTCCCCTTGGTTTTGAGGGCAGTGTACGCCTCTGCATATTTTTATGGGTCTCACATTGGCTGGGCTGTTTCTGTTGTAGGGGGGTACTCCGAGCTTTTTCCAAGAAAATTGCATTCCCTTCACCAGATGGTAGTAAAAGGAAATTTAGGCCTCAATCCCAAAATTAGATTTAACCATGGCCTGTATATTTGCCAGTTCAAGATGGCAGTCCCAGGTAATCCACTGGTGGATTGCCCATTTGTACTCCTTGGTGAGCATGGTAGAAACATGCAAGGATTTCTCCGCGGCAAGGACACAACCAGTATTGATGAATTTTTGGAAGGTCTTGCTGGCGTACTTGGGATCCACTCCAACAACGGCCGCGGCTGCCTTATAATTGTCTGATTCACACATTAGCTTAAGAAGGATGATGCATTTGATGTCGGGGATGCGCTTCTAGGCGGGCTTTTTAGCGGTGGGGATTGACTTGTTGGCATTGGGCACAACACAGGGCATAGGTAACTTGGTATAAAAGGCCACAACCTTTTTTAACACCAGTTGTCCCTCATTGGTTTTATAGAACTTGGGCTACTTGTCATCCTCCTGATTGCCATCACTGACGTAGGGCTTTTAGCTAGTATCAAGTACAGGCTTCATCTTCTCCAGCATGGCTGACGGGACCGACTCTTGCCAGTACACAACGTCAAACACATACAAAGTAAGTTATACCTCCTTGTTTCTAGCTTTCTTTGTAGTGGTGACCTTGGTGGGCTTCCAGGTCAGCTTTGGGACCCAAGGGTTTATGCTCTGCACCCTAGCAGCTTATGCTCCTTGAACCGGCTGTGTCAGTGCAGCTTCACTATTGAACTCTCCTCTCCAGTCTCCTCCTTGAGTAGGCACTTGGGTTGCACTAACTCTATTCTTTGACCCACGGGGGCAACTGCAACCGCGGAGCACAACAGGTGCATTGGTACTCTGTTGTGTGTTCATTCCATTTTGAGAATTCAATAAAATACTAAATAAATTTCAATTAAGTTAATCCATAATTTTATTTTTGCTTTTATCTGAATATGGATAATTTTAATTATTATTTTTTTCCCACCCAATATCCCAATTATAAATTTTTATTTCTTAATTAGTTGTTTCTGGGTTTACAACACCCATTTTAGAATACCCGCAATAATTTCCACCCTTTTTCCAGATTTTACGCCAAATTAAGCACCTAACAGAATATTTTTTAAAATTTATGTTTCAGATCTTGTGTCTTATTTTAGATACCTTGGTATCATTCATGATTACAATCTATTTCACACATTGTGTGAGTGATTTTGTTTACATTGTGAGTTGCTATTGTGTTTTGTTTTTGGATTGAGTTTTGACACACCTTGCTTGGGTGTATTTTGTCACCAATTCACATAGTAAACATATGTACACCAAAAGTCAACTCACAACATTTTATTTGTGAATTAATGTATTTTGGATTATATTTTGAATGGTTTTGCTTTGTGTGTGTGCCTTTTGTTGCTGTGTTGACTCATTTTGCCCATTAACTCCAACAAACCCTGTTAACAGAGTATATATTTTAACCTGAGACTTGGATTTTGTTTAAATCTGAAATCATTTTGTTTAAATCTGAGGTATTTTTGGTTGTTGCCATAGCTTTTAAAACTACTGTATGTGGATCCAATTAGACGCTCTAGCTAAAAATTTGATTTTGGGGTATAATTCCCTGGATTAATCACATTCCATTTGCAAATTGCATCTCCCTAATAAATTTTATTCCCTTGCAATTTAACTTTTTAATTTTTATTTTTATTTTGTTTTATTTTAAATATTATAATTTAAATTATAATATTAATTTATCAAAATATATTACAAGATATTAGTTATAGTTGCAACCACATCAAATAATAAAAATAAGTTAAAAATGTTTTTATTTACTGGCTCGTTGAGTACAGGTTCCTTTATTACATAGTTAAACATTGAGAACTGAATTTATCTGCTACAGACAGCCTGCTCCACTTATGTTATAAACAAGTGATTGTTTAGAACTCTAATTACTTTTCCCTTGTAATATGATTTGATGAATATATTTTCTATGCTTGACCCGTGTCATAAGTACTAATTAGTAAGAGATACATGAAAATTATTGTTTTTTTGTGTTGTGTGGCTATAGTGGCACTGAAATATTAAGGAACAGATGATGACTTGCAAGGTCCAATTTGTGGCTTAAAAAAGCCAAAGTACCAACAAGGATTCACATTTGTTTAAATAAATTAATCTATTTCTATCTTTTTTAATTTTTTATTTGTTAACTCTACAGTCAATACACTATTTGGTGGATTATAATAAAATATACATATTTCTATATTTAGAATAATTAATTTAATTATATTTTTTACTGATTCTTAAATGTCTATAATACAATTTAACAACACATCATTATGAATAAATAATAATTTTTGAGTCCTAAAAAAATATAAATAACAATAAAAACAAATAAAACCCAGAGCGCCCATTTATCTGATTGGCTCAGAGGCAAGGACTTTGGGGAGAAAGGATTCTGAGTGCTCATAGAAAGCCACCACCACATTGGGTGGCATTGCAAATTGGCTAATCTCAAGAATATTGAAGATATCTTTGGTGTCCTGAGGGAGGCCTTTCTTCACCTTATTTTCGAACCACCCAAAAACCTTCTTGATTGGATTCAGGAATGGGAAATATGGCGGGAAGAATAGTAGTCTTATTGGACAATCAGTAAGCCGGTGGTTGGAGGTGTGGCTGTTTTTGTGAATATATGAAAACTCGGACACAACCAGATCCACTTTGTGGAGCCTGACATTATCCAACACAACAATGTTGGTTGTGCTACTGTAATTGATACAGAGGTATTCCTTTACAGCTCAGAGAAAATCAAGAAAATGACCCGCTATTATGGGAATCCTTGATCATCTTGTATTGATCCAACCCGTGAGGACTAAGAAGCACTACCATTGAATAGGTCTGAGAACAGACAGCTGCATGATGGGCTACACTGTCCTTGGAACCCTTCTCAACCCACCCATGCCTAGATCTGAGTGAGGAGGAAACAATTATTCATCAATATAGAAGAACTGGACATCCCCAGTCTCCTTTAGGGCCAGATAAGTCTTGTCATAAATGTGTCAATCTTCAATGGTTTTTTTGCTGTTCCTATTGTATGGATAAACTCCAAGGACTTTCCACAAGAAGCCCAAATTGACCATTGTTTTATAGACAAGGTTTTTGGAAACAGAAAGCCCAAACTTCATGGCCAGCATTGATTGGACAGCAAGTGAGTCCAGGTGGCAATCCTTGGATACCCACTGCTTGATTGCATCAATGAGCATGGGTTGAAGTAGGCTGGGCTGCCACTTAGCCTTTCTGGATTTGGCAATTTGCCCGGTGTTGCCATACTTTTTTTTGATGTTGCCAATATATCTGGCTATGATCCCAAATCAGGATGCAATATCCCAAACTGCCATTTCCCTATTCAAGCAGTTGAGGAGAGCTTCACACTCACTATCTGTCAACTGACGCCAGCCCTTGACAGGTATTGTGGCATCCTGGCTGGAAGGCTCAACACAGGAGATAGGAACCTTCATGTAGAAGGTGGGATCATGCTTGATTATGCTGGCACCGTCAATGGTGGCATACAACACAGGTGCAGATAACTCCTCAATTGTGGCTAACGGCTCATAGGTGGTGTCAAAGATGAAGGGGGCAGGAAGTGGCAACTCTTGGATCAAGAGTGCGGGGCTGGGTGACAACTGGGTACACAGTGGAGGTGTAAGTAACCTCAGTGTTCCTGTAAGGGCCAGTCCGGGTGGAACAGGAACGGGATTCAAACCCCCACACCCGGCCGCCAAGCAAAAGCAAGGGCAACCACAAAACCCGCTGGGAGATTCAAACCCCCAACCACCCACCAGGGCAGGTGAGGGCTGTTTCAAACTGCCCTGACCTATTTGGGTAGTTTAAAGCTACCCAAAGCCGGGTCCTGTCTTGGGGCCAGCTTTAATGCTGGCCTGGGGGAGCTTGCGGCTCCTAGCAGCATTGGAGTACCCAGCCCCAATGCTATAATTGGGCTGGGTGCATCCAATGCCACCTTTGATCAGATCTGCTGGGTGCTGCAGCAGATATGTTATCAAACAGATCTTCTTCAGAATGCAACCAGCAGATCTGATAAATCCAGATTTCTGCTTCTGCTCCTGCAGTTAAATGTAGCATTGTTCTTGCCACCTCAAATCACACCAGCTGCAATAAATTATTAGTTGGGAATTTTGCAGCTACTGAGGCTGCTGCTAAAACAGCCAATAAATTGGTTGTGTACAGCACCTCAATTCAGTTGCAAGATTCAGAAAGTTCTGCAGTTGAAGCCAAACCTGAGGAAGTAATTGCGTTATTTTCACTACTTCTCAGAAGCCAGTGCCCAAGAGTTGGGACACCAAAAGTAGGAAGCAGTATTTTCTAAGGTAGACCAGACAAATGGTATAAAACCACTTTCCCCACTTAAATTAAGTGCAGACAACATCAAATAAAGCAAATGAATCTTTCAGTTTTGTTTGCTTTATTAAGATTTCAATTTACACACCACTTGAGAAGAAGTCAAACCAGAAGACTAGAGTACCACCCTAGGCCTACACCCATGGACTACCAGCCAGGTCCAGATCCTGGAATGGCTGGCATTCCCTATGACTCCCCTGCTCCTCCTATCCCTCAGCCCTATGACCATAGTAGAGCTGGGATGGTCATCCTGACCTTCCTCAGTCTGGCTGAAGTTGACATTCCCAACCTTAGTGCCTACTGCCCCTTAGCTGCTGGATTGCTTTACCTAACCCGTTCAGCTCTATTCCTCTACTAGGCCCTTGTTACCTGTTATCTGGATGGACTAAGCTCTCCTTTGATGCCTTGGTACATGACAGCCTCCAGCCATGACAGTTCTGGTGATCCTTGTGTAGGAGACTTTGGTGGCAGGCCTTGAGAACAGCTTATGTTGTGGATTCAGGCTAGTTGATCTGGCCTGGGATGTGGGAGGTGGTTGACTGGTGATTAAACCTTGGGAAGCCTGTGTGTTGGCATGACTCCCCTTGAGTTAGGTTCTGGGTCTGTTCTTGGACCCTCTGGGACGCCCTTGTGGATGAGCTGCCCTGCGGGCTAGTGCAGGAGTGGGTTGGGAATGTGATTGACAGTCCATAAAAATAAAATAAAAAATATATTTTAGATTAAATATGTATTTAATTGGATTTATTGGTTTAGTTGTGGGTAGTTGTTTTCTCTTGATTTAGCCTCAGATAGTAACAGAATTTCTATATCTGTGATTTGAAGTGTATAATATTGGGCAACTGTGGT
Source organism: Entomophthora muscae (assembly GCA_014839935.2). NCBI lineage: Eukaryota > Fungi > Entomophthoromycota > Entomophthoromycetes > Entomophthorales > Entomophthoraceae > Entomophthora > Entomophthora muscae. Next base: position 112,382 of record QTSX02004269.1, read on the forward strand.
AAGTTTGACTCCCTGGTAGTCGACACTATAGTAAAGTGAGAATTCAGCTTTTGCCCTGATTGACAACTGAAAATTGACACTTTTTTAATTAACAGATCTTAATGTGCTGAAAATTTTTAATATAAAAAATTAAGCCTTACAGCTATGGTATACTAAAATGACTCCAGAGAGCTCAAAAATGCAATAAAAACAGTACCCTAATAAAAAATAAATAAGGAGAAATATGCAATTATTTCTCATTTTACTATGTAATTTACATTCTTTATTATAAGAATATTTTTGATTAACATAAAAATTAAAATTCCAATGAAACAAAAATAAACAGAAACATACAAATAAATTTATGCAAAATATGAAGAAATATTAATATTTATTTGATATGGTTCATATAAGCACAACTGTGAATATCATATGTTTTATTTGGAAATTAACAAAAATTAAGATATTTAACTTACTTTCAACTATAAATATTCATCTCAAACTTACCATGCATACATAGAACAATCAATGATATCTAATTAAATTAAAAAACTTAAAAATAAAACTAAAAACTAAATGATCAAAGCTAATAAGTAAAAATTAAAGTTAAAAGTTAAAAGTTAAAATCATATAACTGAGCAAGCAAGCAAGTTTATTCCTCATCATTCTTTCCCTGTTTCATTTTGGCCCCTTCCAGGAGGGCAGTGGCAATAAGCTCAAGCTGCTGCTTAAGTTCAGAGGCCTTGTATTTGTGCTTAGCTGCACCCTGGATGGCCTTGGTGAAGAGGGTACAGCAGGTGGTTGGCTTGGTGGGGGGGACACGGTTGGAGAGATCTTGGAGCTTGGAGATTGTTTTCTCTTGCTCATGCTGCAGGAGAGAGAGGAACTTATTAAACTTTGGATGAAGCCCAAAGTTGGCTTTAAGATTCTTGTTATAAGCCTCTAATGCCAAAGTGGTCTTCAGCTCCCCGTTGACGGCTGCTGAGTACACATTCCAGCTGGCTTGGCGCGGGCCTTGCCTCGCCTCTGTGTGACAACCTTCCCAATCCACTGGGGCTCAAAGTACTCAAGGAAAGGCTTGAACTCTGGGTGCTTTGCTATGTAAGGATTCTTTGAGAGCACCGAAAACCCCTGCACAGTGTGCTCTGGCTTTAAAAAAGCCAAGGCACTGAATTGTGCCAGCACAAATCTGCAGGTGTCTAAAGTGTCCCTCCAGCTCAACCTACTAAGCTCAGCGTGGGCCTGCACGTTATATGCAACTGCTTGGCAGAAGTAGAAGTAGCACCCCTGCACCTCCCTGCTGAACAGCTGCTCAAATTCATTGAACTGAGCAGGCTCAAAGTCCATGATGCACACACAAGGCCCAAGAGCTCTTAGCCTCGCCTTTTCCTCTGAGTCCAGGGTGGCCTGGTCCTTGTCAGAGGCAGGTGGGTTGGCACGGGTGTGGGAGGGAGTCTTCTTGGATTTATCATTTTCAGCAGGAGAAAGGAGGGCAATTGATTGGCAGAGGATTGTGAACGCACATGTGTAAATGGCCTCAGTGGCCCCAGGAAGAAGAAAGAACGCAAGTGGAATCACCCGGATGTCAATCTGGGCATGGACCATCCAGAGCTGCTTGAACATCCGGGGGCAAGTGGCAAAGGTACCATCAACTAGCCAGGTTGACGCCCTTTTTAACTCCATCAGGTTCTGCTGAGTTGAGTAGCAGATTATGTGGTCCTTGGTGGCAGGCCTGTTGTCATGGAGGAGGAAGCGCTCCCCACTTGGAAGCTGCTTGAGCTCGTGGGTGAGTGTAAGCTCTGAGAGGATGTCCAAAGCCTTGGGGGGAGGGGGATTGGTAGCAATACACTTTGTGGTGCTGGGTGCCACTCCCTAGTAGTGCCTTATTTGGAATGCCTTCTTATTTGGACAAAAATAAGGGGAACTGGTGGCCTTTTTTGTTATTATCATTGGAAGATAACCCTCCAAATTACATAGAGTTGTCTCCAATTACAGGCCAACCAACGCACCTGCGGCTAGCCGCAGATGCGTTGGAGAGCAACCCATTAGAATGGGGTTTCCTATGGCAATTAGTGACCAATTGAAAGAGGTTTATATATGACAATTAATGACCCATTGACGCATCTGCGGCTAGCCTCAGATGCGTTGATTATTGACCCATTGCTTGTGCCCACTATGTAAATTGGTAAGGTGATCTTCTGCCCCTCTTTTTGCCAAAGTGGGAACCTCAAAAGAGAGTAGTCTGAAACCTTATTCTACCCTCTATTCCCTTGAGACAGCCCTACTATGTGCTGCAACCACCTGACCTCAGATCACATGCCCAAATGTTCACTTCTTGCCCAATCCAACCCATTTCCTTCTGAATATTCCCCAGTATGTTTCAGTCCTCCAAGAATAAGCTCATTGCCTGACAGTCTAGACCCTAGTCAGCATGACTCACTCTTTCTTTTCCCTCCTCCTCATCAAGTATAAAAAGACCCCCTGGGGTCTCTTATAAACAAGAAATTATACATATACACAACAATTGACTTACACATCTTAGACTACTTGCAGAGTCCAAAAATAGAGGTTCTGTTGAGTAATAAGATAATAGTCATGTTGTGTTTCCAGTTACTCAGCTACTCTCAAACCATCCCTCCAACCCTTGAGCACCACATTTTCTGGTGCTCAATACAGGGGTATTTGCTACTGCCTGTTGCACTGCTGCTGGAGACCTCTAGTCCAGGGACCAAACCTGTGACCCCAAAACCATGGACTGCCCACACCGTTCCACCGCCAACTACACTCAACGCAACACTAGCCCACCGCGCCCTGTCCGTCCAACTCTGGTACGCAGAGGCCAGGGTCAGCCCTGCAATGCTGAGTGAGTTTCAACTTCCACCAAAGTCCCCCACCCTGAGGGTCAGGCCGCCCCTAGCACAGGATCTCCCCAACTGCCTATAGAGTTTCAGGAACCTGCTGCCCCGGTCTCTGATCTTCCTTTACAAGCCCAAACTAGACCTCAATTGTCTGTCTCTGCTCCCCAAACTGTCAAGCCCACAAGACAGCGCCCTACCTCAATCCGCCCAAAAAGCCCCTCCCCTGCCTCAGATGAGGATCCTGTAGAAGACTTCTTTGAGGTGGATGAGAACCTCCCGTCAATCTTCCTTGGTCTCCTTCCCGGTCATCTACATCAAGTGGAGACCACCGCCATCCTAGGGCTCTGTCTGGAAATCCAGTGCCCCCTCCCCAAAGACGTCAAACCCTCAAGCAAACTAGCTCCCGTGCCCTGTTTGTCTCACATATAGAGCCTCTTTCTGTCCCTACTGCTCCTCCATCCTACCAATCCATCCCTAGTGCTCCCCCTCTACCAATGCACCAAGTTGCCCACCCTGGCCCCTCTGATGATCCCATCATATCCAATATGGAACATGTCTGCCGGTTCCTGAGCAAGAACAGAGATGTTCTCACCTCCACTGCCATAGACAACACCCGGAGGATCATGGCATATCTGATCCAATTTAACCACCCTATGGTGACCGCACTGGTGAATTGGCTGGAGCAACAACGTATCAGCAGTGAAAAAACCATCACTGCTTTGAACCAACTAAGGTACTATACTGAGTCAGCGGTAAACCCCCTTCAAGACCGTCTTCACCAGATCAGACACAAGCATGAGGTTCTGGGAGCCATGCACTCAGACACCGTGATCATTGCTTGGCAGATAACCAAAGACCACTCCGCCCTCCAACAGCAAGTAGTTTAACCCTTAGTTGAAGAAGTGGCCAACCTTAAAGGTCACTCTAACCAAAATGACGTAGATATCAGTGATATACAAGCTCAGCTTACGGATATCTGAGAGGCTTGCAACCAGTGGGCTGGGAAAGCTGCGTCTAGAGTCAACCAAGCTCAGAATGACCTAGAGGCCCTGAAGACTGACTTTGACCTACTTCAAAGTGATCTCGCGCAAACACAAGAAGACCTGGATGTTGTGGGAACTGATGGCAACGCAACCTATGCTAAGGTAGAAGCGCTACAGGTGGACCAGGTCACCTTCAAGATGGAAACCGAGGCTAACCAAACCAAGCACCTTGGCCTCATTCAATAATTGACAACCCAACTTAAGCGCGTCCAACAGGAGCTGACCATCCTGACTCAGAAGCAGGAAACCCACACCTCCACTTACAACAAGGAACTCTCCTCTCTTAAGGAGAAAGATGCTAGCCTACAGTTGCTGATCTCCAACCTGACCAAAAGATTTGACTCAATGAACCTAGGAGGATCAGGTAGCAAACAACCAGGCCCAACATCTGCCTCTGCCTTGGCCTCAGAAGAAGTAGTGTGTTCTGTCCTTGAGTCAGTAGAAACCACAACCGCCTTGTCCAGTACTCACCCGGTTGGAGAGACATATTGAAGTTTTCCCCGAGCTACCCAAGGGGTATCTGCCCCAATACCAACCGTCTTCCTGCCCATCCCAGACATCTTGACTCCCAGCCCCACTTCAGTACCAACTGTTGCCAATCAAACTCCTGGGGAACATCTCCCCAATACTCCATCACTGGTCCCTGCTAATGATCCTAGGGCAGACCCTGCAGCCGCACACTGGGAGACCCCCCCCCAAACCCTGGACACTCACATCCCCAGCAATACCCTTGGTGGCTTCCCCCTCCAGGTACTCAGGCCCTAACCTGCAACCATATCCACAAGAGGGGTCTTTCTTCCAATTGAGTTACCCATATGGGGCTTACACCCCCACTGGGCTGTTGCTTCCACCTTGAGGCTATCCCAGAACTTTCTCTGGAGGACCCCCAGGGCTGCCAGGACCCCCACCAGGCCGGCCCTCAGAACCACCAGGGCTGTTGCCTGGCCCTCCAGGACCACCCTACGGGCCTCCAGGACCAGCTCCTTCTGACCCAGGCCCACCTTCATGGGACTCTTGTGCAAGCTCTGGCCCTAGTCTCAAGCTAAACATCAAGTTCAAACCAGGAGGACCCATCAATATTCATGTCTTTCTCAAAGGGTTTGAGCTTATGACTAGGGACAGCCCAGAACCAGTTGCCCGTGCTAAACTATTAAATAGCCTGGACAAAACCTCCTTCTCCACTGTGGTTGCCTCTCTTAGTGGAGGGGAGGGGTCTTACAAGGAAATTAAAAATATCCTTGAAGATACCTATGGTTCCCCCAAACAGCTAGAGGACAAGAAGGCCAATTTCTTGACAATCTCACTGAAGAAAGACAAGTTGCTTCCAGAATTTGGTAGAAGATTTAGGGTTGAGGCTCAAACCCTAATGTCTATCAACTTCCTGACCCCCTGAGAAGCAGCAACAGCTCTTCTACATGCAATCCGCCCCTTCCCACACTTGTCTGTCTTCCATCCACAGCTGTTGACACCTACTTCAACCCAAGCAGTGCTTTGCATAGCCGCCTCCCTCCAACAACATACCTTATGCCAGGCTCCACACCCTGTGTACCCATCCTGCTGGGTAATGAATGTGGTGGAGGATTATGAAGAGGACAATGACGGAGTCCTCTATGGGGAAAGATGCCCCATGGAAGAACAAGAATGTTTTAAGTGTGGACAGAAAGGACACTTTGCAAGGAACTGCCCACACTGCCAACTAGACGTGAAAGAAGAGCCCGTTGACTCAAAACCCAGTGTGCACGCCTTGCCCAACACATTGCAAGAGGATAGTGCCTTGGAAGGGCCAAAAAACTACTAAGCAGAGCACACAGGACCAGTGTGTCTCCGCCTAGTAAAAAGGTCCCTCCCAATCTCCCTAGCTCTGACTCATTAATAATGGCTGTGGCCAATCACACACACACAAAAGCCTCAACCCACAAGGAAGTACCCCCATGAAATAAACTCCTTGAAGGTTGATCCCGCCTTGCCATACATCCTTCAGGCCCAGAACCTCCAGAAAACTCACCCTACCATCAGCAATATAACCAAAGTCCTTTTGAAAACTGTGATCACTACTCCGTTGAGTGATATTATCCACATCCTTTCCACCCTACAGAAAGCCATCAACTAGCTAGAAATGGGGACCCTCCTGGTCTGTCAGGTAGAAGGCAGAAATGGCCCCTTGGTTGGTTCAATCACATGGGTGCAAACTGAGGTATTTGGCATCCCAATTTGTGCCATCCTGGATAGCAGTGCACTGACCTTAATCCTATCCTCTAAATTCACCTGTAGGCTTTGCTTCCCCCCAGAAGTTGAGTGCAGTAGAACCTTTGGTACAGCAGGCAATAAATCCTGCCAGATCCAAAGGCGCATACTCATCAGTCCCTTTGAAGTTTGGGGTACCATAGTCACCTGCCCGACCATTTTCCTGGAAGCCAAGAACTACAACATATTGATTGGTTCCTCCTTTATGGACCAGTTTGGGACCGCCATAAATCATAAGACTGGCACGTTTCACCTCCTAGGCCAGGAATTCCCCCTCCTGACACCAGATGGCCGGCCTAGAGTCCCTCTCAAAGGCATGAACCCTAGAGGATGCATCCTGCTGACCAGTCCATTTGGGATGATAGGGGTCCCCTATGAGACCACCTTGACTCAAATAAACAAGCTGCCAAACACTGTTTTCTACAATATCCCTATACTGATTTGATCAAAGGACAGTGTAAGTATCCCTCCTAAATCCCAAGCCATCATAGGAACAGGTATCAAGCTACGCATACCTAAAGGGTTGCATGGGGAAATATCGGCACTAGGTTTCCCACGTCCCAGGTTGCCCACAGTTGCAACCCACCTTATCCCAGGAGAGACCACTGATGAGCTCACTATCCTGGTGACCAACCCTCACTCCTCTACCCTAGAAATTGGCTGCAACTCTGGGGTAGCCTTCTTAAAAATTGCCTCAAATAAATCTATCTCCTCTGCCTATTCCATTGGATTGCTGTATGAGCTAGGATTACCAGACCCTGTTCATGGCCTAATAACACCCATCCTACAAGACAAACAAATTGGGAACATAGACTTGCAACAGAAGGAACAGTTTCTGGAGCTCATCAAAAAGTACAAGCACCTTTTTACCAACTCCGACGCCAAGCTGGGCTGTGCCAATAACTGCTTCCATAAAGTCAACATAGGGGAAGCACAGCCCCTATTCAAGACCGTGTACCAACAATCCCCTGTGGCTAATTGGATAATCCAACAGGAAGTTGACAAATTATTGGAAGAATGTCTTTTATTACCATCCAATAAACCCTGGGCCAGTCCTTTGCTCCTGGTAAAAAAGAAAGATGGATCCAATTGAGTGGTAATTGACTACAGGAAGTTGAACGCCATCTGCAAGAAAGACAGATATCCCTTACCTTGGATCAATGACACTCTGGACAAGCTGGGAGGCGCACAGTTCTTCTCGGCCATGGATCTCATAGCAGGCTACTGGCAGACACCTATGGAAGTTGAAGACCAGGAGAAATGTGCCATTGTGACTGTGGATGGTCTGTACCAACTAACCCGGATGCCACAAGGGCTAGCCAACGCCCCAGCCACCTTTCAAAGGCTTATGAACACCACCTTCCGTGACCTAAAGTCCATCTGTGTCCTTGTATATTTGGATGACATCAACGTGTATTCAAAAAGCTTTGAGGATCATTTTAGAGACCTAGAGCAGGTCTTCATCAGGCTAGACAAAATAGGGATGAAACTCAAGCCAAAGAAGTGTCAATTCTTTAAGGAAAACCTTGAGTTCCTAGGCCATGTCATCAATTAGAAAGTCATTGCCCCTATCCCAGCCAAGGTAACAGCTATCTCCAAACTTGCTGCCCCCACCACTGTCAAAGACCTACAATGCTTCCTTGGCATGGTTGGTTACTATTGCTGTTTTATAGAAGCATTTGCCAATCTGGCCCAACCCCTTTTTTGCCTCCTAAAAAAGGATGTAGAATTTGTATGGGACCATATTGCCAAATTGGGTTCAAAGCGCTCAAGCAAGCTTTGGTAGAATCCCCAGTCTTGGCATATCCCAACTTCTCTAAGGAGTTCATTCTGTACACAGATGCCATCTTAGTAGCTGTAGGAGTAGTCCTCACACAACTTGATGATGAAGGCCACAATCACCCTGTTGGATATTTCTCTAGAACCCTGAATGTCCACAAACAAAACTACTCAGTAACTGAACAAGAGTGCCTAGCAGTCCTATATGGTATTGAAGAGTGATGTCCCTACCTGTATGGGTACCACTTCAAAGTTGTGACTGATCATTCTTCCCTGAAGTGGCTAGCTAACTTAAAGGACCCCAAAGGGAGATTGGCTCATTGGGCAGTAAGATTGCAGGCATATGAATATGAACTTGTACATTGCCCTGGAGCCAAGCACGCCAATGCTGATGGATTATCTAGACTTCCACTAGTAGCAGCCCTTGCCCCTGAAGGAGACGCCCTGTTTGATCTCATTCTTTTTCCCTCCAAATGGGACAATATCCCTCCTGAGGCTCAGAAAACCCTAGCCAAGCTCTCTCATAACACCATGATTAGGGACAACTGTCTATATAAAGAAGTCAAGGGACATCAACTGCCATATATTTGCCCTACTCAGCAGCTAGCTATATTACAACAATTTCATAACCTAGTCACCAGGCACGCAGGCAAAAAACACATGATGGCAACACTTGCATCACATTGTTATTGGGAAGGTATGTACACTGATGTATTAGAATATTTGTCAAAGCTGCATGACTTGCTCCAAGTATTGCCCCCTACCCAAGGCCACTAGCTATAGACTGCATTCCCCTACCCACGTGTTTCACACAGTTAGCATTGATGTGGCAGGACCAGTAGGCCCAAATAAGACTAGTTGTGGGAATAGATATCTTATTGTAGCCATTGACTATTTCAGCAAATGGGTTGAAGCCAAGGCTATTCCTGCCCCTACAGCCAAGCACACTGCCCAATTTGTTCTATCACATATCATTGCCAATCATGGCTGTCCACACACCATTTTGACGGATAATGGAACCAACTTCACTAGCAAACTATTGTCTGAATTAAACAAGGTCATGGGAATTAAGGACACAAAATATACTCTGTATCACCCAGAGACAAATGGCTCTGTTGAACAAGTCAACAGCACCCTTAAGACTATCCTCAAAAAAATTATGTTAGATTCAGGCTTGTCTTGGGATACTTTATTTCCCTTGGCACTTATGGCGTACCAAGTAACTAATCATACTGCTACTGGTTGTTCCCCTTTCCAAATGGTTTATGGGCGACAACCCTCCCTACCAGGTCTCCTAGCAACTTATCAGTTAGATCCAGGCAGATCCCCTGATGACTACTTGAGAGCCCTCACCAAAGGATTAATAACTCTTCATCATGAAGCATATAACACTATGGGGACAAATTGGCGTGCTGCGTTTGCCTGCAACATAAAGCATTATCCCAAGCTAGCATCTTTTGAGATTGGTCAACACGTACTTGTCTCCAGGGCTTGTACTTCTGGACGTCCCCACAAGTGCATTCCTATATTCTCAGGCCCATTTGTGGTAATTGAGAAAAGTAGTTTTGATGCATACACAGTTTGACATATTGGCTCTGGTCAAACTTATCAGAGAATGCACACCAAGTTTATGAAATAAGCCCCTGTAGTTGACAAGGAGTCCCCTTGCCCCTTGTCAACTTCTGCCTACATGGGCACCCCTCAGTAAGGCCATGTGGTCCTACATAACCTCTGCCGGCCTTGCTATTATCTCTTCTATATAGGGCAGCAGAGGAAACAATACGTAGGAATATAGAAAAATTGATGAAGTAAGGTATCCTACTACCCCTTCATAAGATCAGACTGAAGAGACCAATTATTTGTATAGCCTGCATAAATAAAAAAGGGATTTATCCCAGAAAAAAAAAGAAATATATATATAAAGTAAATACAGAAGAAGCAAAAAGGTTTCTTCTTGCAGTGGATGAGGGGTCATGAACCCCATATAGTAGTTAGTGACCTTAGCGGCCACAAAGAAAGGGAACATGCAATTGTCATCATAGGCTGTCACGCGGTCACTGATTGGAGCCTGTAGCATCCAATTATACATGCAGCATTTCTCAGGAGGATGGTGGCTGGTGTAGATGGCTGCCAAGATAAGCGCATCTTGAATCATATACTTGTATGATTTGAACCCCTTTGCCGGGCAACCTGTGGACAGCTGGGCGCACATGCTGTTGATGGCAGTAGCCACCTTCTTGCGCAGCAGGTTTGCACAATTTGATAGGTTAAAGGATAGGCCCAGAGTAATGAGCGCTTGTACCTGCTGGTGATACAAGTTAGGGTCTAACTCCCTTACCTGGTTGGCAAACAGGCAGTACTGCTGGCTCTGAGAAGCCCCATTAAACCCGTGGTACAAAAGGATGGGGTGAACGTCCTGTTTGACGCCCCAAGTCTCCACTGCCAAGATCAGGGCGTTCCAGGCAAAGGTGATGTCCGCCATTTTGCAGGGACAAGTTGCAATCAGTCGGGTGAATTTGGTCAAGGTGAAAGAAAGGGCATGCCAGGTGTCAACAGCCATAGCGTTCTCCACCAAGTGACCTACCCAGGCGGTAACAGGCCTAGCCACCTGACATCCCAGCCCAAGCAGGGCAATGTCAATAAGGTTTGACAAGGAAGGAAGACGTCCCACCAGAGGCACGCTGTGTAGGCATTCACCGAGGAGTTCCAGAACCACAAAAAATCCTCGTTTTGGACTAGCTCCAGGATCTGTGCCATAGGCTCAACCTGAAGGGCGGCCCTAGCCTCCCAGTAGTTGTTTTCAGGCTGTTTGTCCAGCTGGACCGCATTGATAGCCATCTGGCTGTAGGGACCAAGTACTCGCTTGGAGCAATCAGGCGCATGATGGATGATAGTCACATTATCCAGCCCCATATCAGCAAAAGTTTCTTCAATGGCCACCCAAGGGACCAGGGTGTCCTCAACGGGGTTGTCTGCACCCAAAGAATTGGCTGCCTCCAGAGCTACACACTGCTGCTCATCAACAAGATCATTGTAAGTTGCCTGCACAGCAGCTGCATCACAAGCAGCCTGGGCCATTGCATCCCGCAAAGTTTGCTCATCATTGGTTGTTAGGGACGCCTCCACCCCGCGGGCCAGGTTGCAAAGACGTTGGCGCTGAGTGGCCAAGGAAGCAGGGCGACTTGGGGGGCTGTGATCCTTAGGGTCAAGCTGTGAACTTGATCCCTCCTGAGCCTCAGGCCCTGAAGGCTTGGGCATGTTGGTCTTGGCAGTTTTGAACTGTTCATCCTCCTTGTCCAGTTAAAGGTAGTGACTCCCCTCGGCAGTGTGCACCCAACTGGGCACAATGGTGAAGGCCACAGATGTCAATGGGGCCTGTACAATTTTGCAGTCCTCCTCTGGGAGGTCCTCTAAAATGTGTTCTTTCCGTTCTATTGAGGAGCCCACCCCCTGTTCAAGGGCCTCAAGCTTGGCTTGACAAAGAGCAGATAAAGTGGCCTGTAGTGAGGCAGACAATTCACAGACGCGGCGGGTGGAAGAAGATAATGACATTTTTTACTAAGGAAAACCATTCAGGACGCCTCTATTTATACCTGATTTTACCCAATTAATTTGGCTTGATGATCATTGGGTGATTCATCATGACTCACTCCTCTAAGTCTATTCACCAAACATCATTAGGTTACTTGACGTTTGATTGGCTGTTTTAAATTGATTTCAGGTGTGCATCCACTTACCATTATGAGGGCCTCAAATTTCCTTTTTTGGATAGAGCCCCATCCTGATCTGGGGGTATGTGGTGCTGGGTGCCATTCCCTAGTAGTGCCTTATTTGGAATGCCTTCTTATTTGGACAAAAATAAGGGGAACTGCTGCCATTTTTTGTTATTATCATTGGAAGGTAACCCTCCAAATTACATAGTGTTGTCTCCAATTATAGGCCAACCAACGCACCTGTGGCTAGCTGCAGATGCGTCAGAGAGCAACCCATCAGAATGGGGTTTCCTATGGCAATTAGTGACCAATTGGAGCATCTGCGGCTAGCTGCAGATGCATCAATTGGTGACCCATCAAAAGAGGTTTATATATGACAATTAATGACCCATTGACGCATCTGTGGCTAGCCACAGATGCATTGATTATTGACCCATTGCTCGTGCCCACTATGTAAATTGGTAAGGTGATCTTCCGCCCCTCTTTTTGCCAAAGTAGGAACCCTTAAAGAGAGTAGTCTGAAACCTTATTCCACCCTCTATTCCCCAGAGACGGCCCTACTATGTGCTGCAACCACCTGACCTCAGATCACATACCCAAATCTTCACTTCTTGCCCAATCCAACCCATTTCCTTCTGAATATTCCCCAGTATGTTTCAGTCCTCCAAGAATAAGCTCATTGCCTGACAGTCTAGACCCTAGTCAGCATGACTCACTCTTTCTTTTCCCTCCTCCTCATCAAGTATAAAAGACCCCCTGGGGTCTCTTATAAACAAGAAATTATACATATACACAACAATTGACTTACACATCTTAGACTACTTGCAGAGTCCAAAAATAGAGGTTCTGTTGAGTAAGAAGATAATAGTCATGTTGTGTTTCCAGTTGCTCAGCTACTCTCAAACCATCCCTCCAACCCTTGAGCACCACATGCTTATTGCTGATGAACTTAACCAACTGTTCCTGTGTTGGTACTAATTTAATATTGTTGGGCTTGAGATTTTACAAAGCCTTTATGGCCAGATCAGAAGCCCAGAGGTGAGAAGATGTGGGTATTACTTGAACAAGGTACCATTTTAACATCCAAGTGATTAGATGATTGGGGGGCTCACAAGTGTCCTCCCCCTTCTCTGCTGTTACTCACTCCCAGCCCTTGGTGTTTAGCCGGGCCTGCAAGTCTTATCCTCACAGACAAAGTGCTTGCTCTTGGTCTGCCGCTTTTGGTTGTTGCAATTAAAGATGTAGTTGTCAGGAAGGTAACCAGGGCTGCCCTTTACGGACATGATTGGGAAGTAACAGGGGGAAGCGCTTGGGGACTTTAAACTCTCTGTCCACATTAAAGATATTGTGGATGGCCAGTGGATCCCAAGTCACATGACCAGAAGCTTTGAACTTCTTGGAGTACTCCTCTGGCTTATCTTTGTTAGAGCCCTGTAAATAAGATCCAAGCTAAGATAAAAGTTGTGGGGATAAATTGCCCAGACTAAAATCAGAACCAAGAACAAAGATGTACACTGAAGCTTTAAACCTGCTGTCAAAACCGCAGGCTCAACCCGCCAGCAAGGTTCCAACCAAGCAGGTTTGAGACCCACAATCTGATTACCCGGTCACTCAAAGCCAGACTAGGAAGTCAACTCGGATTACCAAATCTATCAACATGAACAGACAATGATCCTTCACGGTGGATACCTCAATTTGGTGCTTGACTTGTTAGCAGGATCAAGTCACCTCCTCTTCCATCCAGCCGTGTGATCACCAATCATGTTCCTGCTATCCATTGATTCACAATAGCTATATAATCACTATCTCACAATAAAGATTATTATCTATCCTCTAAGTACTTTTTCCGTATAACTCTGCTAAAACAGCACATTTACGGCATTGTAGCACAGGTAGGCTCTCTGTCCTACCTTATCTTGAAAAATTCTGCCTGTTGCCTGCACACGCTGCTGCCAACAAATCTTTGACAGAATTATGTCTGGCCTCTCACCCAGCTGGACGCTGTATGCTCCTGGTACCAAGATACCTGATGGCTTTGTCCTCTACCAAAAAACGGTGATCCAGCTACCCGCCTTCAACGCCCTGTCCGCACAAGGGTTCTTCCAGGCGCCCTCTTTGGTACCACAACCAGCTGAAAAAACCACCATGCCCACCTATGTTGTACAAAGACTTTGCAGCGCTGCCTTGGAGCCCTTTGCAGGGGCTAATGACAAAAATGGTGCCAAATGGATCCGGTCCGCCCAAAGCAAGCTGGCTCTGATGGAATGCCCACAGCAATTTTGGATTGCGGAGATTTCCATTTTTCTGACCCATGACGCTGAAACCTGGTGTGACAAGTGGCACAAAGAGCACACTGACAAGAACTGGGACACCTTCAAACAGGACTTCTTGGCAAGATTTGTGCTTAAGGGCACAGCATTCATGATCATACTCCAAGTAAAGAAACTAACCCAGACAGGCACCGTGAAGAACTTACCCGGGCCTACAAGGAACTCCATCTCTGTGCCCCATCTTATATGGCCTTTGACACTCCAGCAACACACCTCATGTACTATGACGCTCTCAAGTCGCATGTGATGAGACATGTGAACCTGGACCAAGTTACCAACCTACAAAGCCTGTACTGTGAAGCATGAAAAGCAAAACAAACCTCCAACGCTCTGCACAAGGCACAGACTGGGAAACAAGAGAGATCCAAGGACTTACATTCAAGTGGGCGCTCCTTGCAACCACCTCCTGGAGGTAACAGCAACAACAGCAACCACAAACCCACGGGTTTGAATGGGAATGGGAATAACGGCCAGTCAAATTGCACTCATTTCCGTGTCACCGCCACCCAAGGCAACCAAGATGAGGGAAAAGCTCAGGGAGAGCACTAAGCAAGCCAAGCTCTCCCCACACAAAACCTGACTTGCCCAACAATGAATACCAACCCAAGGACGTGGACTAATGCCCAATGATCCAAGTACCCTCGGAAGACCCAGTACTATACACCATTGCCAGACATCCCAATAAATTGATGTCTTACCCTTTTTGCTTTTGCAGTTACACAGGCTCAGCACTCTTGGACTTGGGCGAAGATTGAACTTTAGTCAACAGCAGCTTTGTGGATAAATTCAAGCTGGCCACTAATCCTTTGCAGATTAGAAACGTGGCCCTGGCTGATGAACATCACATTGCCGTGACAAAAGAAACTGCTCCCTTCTCCGTCATGCATGAGAACCTCCACTCCACCATCCAAGGTCCTGTCATTGACTTCCCTAAGTTTGACATTGTACTGGGACTAGACTGGTTACGGAGAAACAACCCTCACGTGGATTGGGCAAACTCAGTGCTGACCATCAAGCGTGAAGGTGTCAACCACCAAATCTACCCAGACTCAGTGGACCAACTCCTATGTGACCACGTCTTTGTACGCATCACTGAGACCTTGGACAAAAAGGAACACCTGAAAGCAATTGACTGGGACTCCTGTCAGTACAAAATCATACACTTCAAGGATCACCAGGATACCTCCATGCTGCAAGTCCACAACGTTGTGGCCCAATAACCAGAAATCTTTAAGGAAGCGTTACCTGGGCTACCCCCTGCAAAGCACATCCAACACTCTATCCAACTCAAAGGGGCTGTACCCAAGGCATGCCCCATTTACAGGCTGACCCAAACAAGGACAACACCCTGCGCGCCTATCTCAAGAAGGCACTGGAAAAAGGACTTATCAGCCCCTCACAGTCTCCCTTTGGGGCCGCCATATTCTTTGTGGCTAAAAAGGACGGTACCTTACACCTGGTCACAGACTATTGCGCCTTGAACAAAGTCACCATTAAGAATTGCTACCCATTAGCACTGATTGCCAATCTCTTTGACACCTTGGGAGGAGCCTCTGTCTTCTCCAAGATCAATCTAACCGCGGGCTACAACCAGATTTGCATCAAGGAGGAAGACATCCCCAAGACAGCCTTCTTCACTAAGTATGGTTCCTACAAGTGCATGGTACTCAACTTTGGCATGACCAATGCCCCATCTACCTTTGTAACCTTCATGAACAAAGTGTTTGTGCCACATATAGCAGACATGCCCTTGTGTACCTGGACAATATCATTGTCTACAACCCCTTGGTAGAACAGCACCACAAAGACCTGGAGGAAGTCTTTGCAACCCTGGAACAACGCAAACTGTTGGCCAAGCCCTCCAAATGCCAGTTCTTCCGAGAGCAACTACTCTTCTTGGGACACATAGTCTCAAAAGACGGCATCAAACCCGACAGTCAGAAGATACAAGCCATCTGCAAGATGCCACCTCCCAAGGACAAATCAGAACTCCTCACCTTCTTGGGAATGGTGGCCTATGTACAACGCTTCATACCCAACTGTGGCGTCTTGACTGCCCCCTTGTCTGCCATAACAGGTGCCAAGTCCAAGTTTGTATGGACCCCCCAACACAACCTCTGTTTCAGATGTCTCAAGGAAAAGCTCACAACAGCACCCATCTTACAATACCCCAAACAAGACAGAGAATACCAAATGAAAACTGACGCTTCAGATGCGTCCATTGGGGGAGTACTATGAATCAAGAATAGTGATGGTGATTTCCTGCCCGTAGCCTACAAATTGCAAAAACTGACATATGGAAAGTGTTGATACCCAATCCACAACAAAGAACTGTTGGCCATTGTACACTGCCTAGTCAAATGGTGCTGTTACCTAGAACAGCAGGAAGAATTCACAGCACTAACCAATCATAAGTCACTCATCTATTTCAAGACACAGGCAAACCTGTCACGTTGCCAAGCGCAGTGGATGGAAGACTTAGAAAGGTTTAACATGCTCATCCAATACAAGCCTGGGGCCAAACTTGCCATGGAAGACGCCCTGTCCCGCCTGTATGTCCGCGCTTCTAGGGGAGAGAATGGGCTTGACCCAGACTGGCCTCTCTTAGTGCTCCATACAAAAGATAAAGGGTTACCTGCCAGCATAACCAATATCACCAAAGAAACGGTCATCAAGAATGAACAATTCTTTGCTGACGTATACAGGACTCTAACAGAAAAATGTCAGATGGCACAACCATTCCCTACATCCCCAAACATCAACAAGTTGATACCATTCTTTGCTACCACAGAGATCTTGGACATACTAAGAGCCAAAATCTATACAAATTCCTAAAACATAAGGCCTGGTGGCTAACCCTATACTGCAATGTCCAGGAAGTGTTAGAACAGTGCAAGGTCTGCAAAAAATTTGCTAAGAGCAAAACCCTGCCTAAGTCTGTACTCCCCATTTAAACCCAGCTACCGTTCAAGGTATGGGCTCTTGATATTGTGGGCCCCATGCCAGGAAAGCACAATGACAAAAAATACATCATCACAGCCATCAATTTTGCGACAAGGTGGCCAGTAGCCCAAGCAGTGAAAACACACACCAGTAACAACATCTGACAATTCATTGGCAAGAAAATAATCAGCAGGTTTCTAAAGCCAGAACTCCTGATAACCAATGGGGGCAAAGAATTGACCTCCAAAAACACCAACATGTACCTCTCCAAAAATGGTTTCAAACACACCGTCACAACACCATACCACCCACAGGCCAATGGACGCATAGAGCGGCTTAATAGTAGCCTTGTGCAAGCCCTAGCCAAACTCACTGCTGGGAGACCTGAAGACTGGTATAAGCAGCTACCAACTGCATTACTTGTGTGCCAAACCCAAGTGAACAGATCCACCAGAAAAAGCCTGTTTGAACTGGTATACGGCACACAGCCAAATATCATTCAAGCATTGACAGGACCCAAACTGGAAATTCCAAGTCAAGTCCCCCCTTGCTCAGATCCTCAAGTAATAGAGGCCAACAGCAAACAAGCAGCCAAAGAAAAGGAGCACTTACAAAAGACCTTCATCCCCATCTGTCAAAGACATGAAGTCGGGGACAAAGTCTGGGTTATGAATGTTGACAAGAGCAAGCTACAACCTGAAAAAGTAGGACCAGCAAACATTCTAAAGGTAAACAACAACAACACTTACCTTGTGCAAGGACTCAGGAAACACAAGCAAGACAAGACCTTACACCACAACCGCCTACGGCCCTGCAAAGCAAGACAGAAACAACGTGAAACCGCCCTGAACACCACCAAACAACAACTGGTTCAGTATGGCGCCCAGGCTCCTGACAACCTCCCTGACAACCTGCCTCCAGAGGAGGCCAACTTTCAGCCGGGGGGTGTCAAAACCGCAGGCTCAACCCGCCAGCAAGTTTCCAACCAAGCGGGTTTGGGACCCGCAATCCAATTACCCGGTCACTCAAAGCCAGACTAGGAAGTTGACTTGGATTACCAAATCTGTCAACATGAACAGACAATGATCCTTCACGGTGGATACCTCAATTTGGCGCTTGACTCATTAGTAGGATCAAGCCACCCCCTCTTCCATCCAGCTGTGTGATCACCAATCATGTTCCTACTATCCATTGACTCACAATAACTATATAGTCACTATCTTGCAATAAAGATTATTATCTATCTTCTAAATATTTTTCCGTGTAACTCTGCTAAAACAGCACAGTTACAACACTACAAATCTACGGAAGAGGGGAATAAAGCGCAAAATGAAAAAATTAGAGACACAGAAAACATGAAATGTAAATGGACCACCAAGAAGAAATGATTTCACAATAAAGGGTACAAAACCTGCTGATCCTGGGTAGAGACTTTTCTCAACCATGCCAAGACAGCAGTGGCCATGGTCTGAGAAGGGGGTATTTTTGACCCAAGGGTAGCTTTCATAGATTGGGAGTGACTTTATTGAGAGTAGGTAAAACTATCTGAAAACAAGTTTTCAGAGGGGAGATGGGGGATACTATAATCCAACTGGGAGGAAAAAACTTGAGTCTGATTGGCCAGCTGGAAATATCTTCACCTCTTGGTTGGGTACTTTTGCCAAAGTGTCAATGATGTCATAATTCAATAAATTTGGGCGACTGGCTGGTTGACTGCCAAGCGCCACTGGGTAGTGATATCTCGTAATCTTCAAAGAATAATTGTTCAGGCAAAATTTGGGAAGATGTAAATTATTTCCTTCACTATCAACAGGTGCAGCTTTAACCCTTTTTTTGTCAATGACTAGATTTAAATCATCCAATACTTTCAAGAGTTTTGCAGATTTCCTGTTCCCATTCTTCTTCTTTGGGCAATTTATCCCAGGCAAAAATGACACTACCGTGACAATCTTGGGGATCAGATGAGGGAGGGGGGAAGAGCCATCAGGAGGGGAATGGGAAGGGTTTTCTGAGGCCTGCTTGGATGCCTACTTTTTCTTACCAGAAGAAGAGGTGGGCTCCTTGGCAGCCTTTACTTTCTTGGTATGCTGCTCCTTGGTGGGCTTGGAGCCGGCCTCTGAGTGGTAAAAGGAGTGGTTGGTAAGATCATCATCAGATTTATTGGGGGAGGAATTTTTGGGGGAAGGTGAAGGGGATGTGGAAGATGAGGGTGGAGGGGGGAAGAGTAGGAGGAGATGGGGTTGGAGACTTTGCCTTTGCAGGCTTCTTGGCACGCTTGGGAGTGGAGGCAGTTTATTTGGAGCCCTTGGAGGCTTGGCGCTTGGGCTGTTGGCTGTTCTTGTTTGATTTTGTCTAAAAAAAAGGTTAGCATTGTAAATAATAGAAGTATGAAAGATATGAAACACAGAGGTAAAACAAAGTAAAAGTTAAATGAAAAGTATGCAAATAAAGTTTTATTTATCAAGAAAAAAACATAAAAAAGTAAATAGAAGCAAAATAGAAACTCAAAGTATAGATATAAAGGTTAAAACATAGAAAATAAGTGAATTTATTATGAAGCATCAAAGATGTTAGGTTCAGCATAACATCTTAGTGTTAAATCAATGTAAAAGTTTAATTGAAAATCAAAAATATATATGAAATTATATGGAGAGCAGCAGAAAAAGTAGTAGATTATAATTGCAAAAAAATAAATAATTATTATGTGGGATTTTTTATTAAGAGTTGAAAATTCAAAACATAGTAAAGTGTCAAGTTTGGCACTGTTGATCAGCCAGGAAAAGCTGAATTCTTACTGTCAAGTATGCCAGAGTTGAGCAGAAACATCAAATTTACTATGTTTTTTACATATAAAACTTGCTTAAATTTAAAACGGGTTATAAAGTTAACCCAAAAGCAAGGCAGTATCATATGCTCAAAAATTAAAAAAATACAACATAAGTTAAGAAATTAAATGAGTGGAAATGTGTTTATTGGTGATTAGGGTATGCTGTGAGGAGCTGGGAGTGAATTATTTACCATAGTGTTGGTTAAAACGTTAAGAAGCTCTCTGTACTAATCCCCAAGTTAAAGTGTCAAGTGGGTGAGTGTCAAGTGGCGCTCATAGTACGTCACATATTAATTTAGCCTTAATTCTGAGCCTTTGATTAGTTAAATCCGAAACCAATTGGGTGTCAAGTGGATAGAGTTGAACAAAGAAGGTTTCAAAATTCATTTTTTTATAAATTACATATGAAATCTCTTAATGAATTGGGCTTAATTTTTGTGGCACCACTTAATCCAAAAACCCAGGAATGACATAATTTAAAACAAGTGGGGTATTCAATTAATGTCTATACCACTAAATCCAGCATAGTGGTGCTTGGGAGCTTAATCAACAACTATGGACACTAATAATAAAAATATAATAGTAAATAATAAATTTTATATAAGTGCATATGCTTTTTATTAATAAATTAAAAATTTGGCTTAAAAAGTGTTGAACTTGTCACTTTTTGGTTTAGAGTGTCAAACACAGGTTTTTTCATTTCTATTAGTAAATTCACTTATAAATTGCCCCTTAAATTGGTATTTTAGCTAACAAATTTATTAAACAGAGTCAATTTTGAGTAAATTTAACCTTGGTTTTTGGTTCTGAACCCCTAAATTACTGGTAAAAGTTAGCTTAAAATCAATTGAGCCAAAAATACTAATAGATTCACATATGCGGCACTTGACTCCCTGGTACTTGACAAAGTGTCAAGTACCAGAGAGTCAATCACCAGGGAGTCAAACTTACCACAGTTGCCTAGTATTGTTTACTTTATGGGTTTGGATAATTTTAAAGTTTAATAACTTTTTATATATAAACATG
Organism: Entomophthora muscae; assembly: GCA_014839935.2. Classification (NCBI taxonomy): domain Eukaryota; kingdom Fungi; phylum Entomophthoromycota; class Entomophthoromycetes; order Entomophthorales; family Entomophthoraceae; genus Entomophthora; species Entomophthora muscae. Next base: position 133,124 of record QTSX02004269.1, read on the forward strand.
TTTATCAAGATTGAATTTTTAGTTTGATTTTAGTTGTGGTGGAGCTTCTTTATTTGGGTTGGTGTTTCCTAGTGTGCTTAATATATATTAAATTTGGATTCCAGTTCCCGCAATTAATATCTGGGTTTACAAGTGACATTCAAAAATGATTTAAAGTTTAGTTCTTGGATATGAAAATCCTGTAATTTCAAAAAACATAGTAAACTTAATGAAAATGGTTGATGGATTTGAACGCTTCAAATCTGATTCCAGTTAATTCATTTTGTCCATTGGAAATGTATAGTTTGACTTGAAATTTGCAAAGTGTCTACAAGTTCCCGCATTTTTAAAAATTCAAATAAAAATATAACAAAATCAATTTAATTAAAAAAGGCCATCCTGCAAAAGTGATTCAAAATTTGGACCAAAGATTTGGCAATCCTGCATTTTTATGTTCAGGTTCTGAATTTACAGTAAACAATATAAGGGGAAGATTTAAGAAGAGAATGGTACTTTACTGGATATAAATATAATATAATATATAGTATCATGACAAGCCACATACTGTCCAAGTACATCATGGGGGTCATGGGGAGTATCTGAGTAATGTTTCTCTTAGGTCACAAGGCTTATTCAAGTTGCGTTCCGCTTAGGATCTGAAGTAGTGATCCCTGTGATAGATGGTTGGCTGATAATGGTGCCACCAGTTTACTGGTTGGCCAGTGAACTATTCATTGTGCCATTTGGTGATATGCTCAGGGTGTTAATTCCCCAAGAGGGATTAATCAAAGATGTTGCAACAAGTGCAAAAAAATCTTCAATTCAATATTTGATACATCAAAATTAAAAAAAATTAAAGAAAATCTATATTTAAAAAAAGAAATCAAGAGCTTTCAGGCTTTTGGAATAGTATGGTAGACTTGACCATCAATTCTTTTAACTGATTGGTTAAAGACAACCACTTGCCATAAAGCTGCATAGCTTACAAAAGCATCAGACAATCCTGTTCCTGGCTTCAGGTAATCAGTGCTCTTATTATTACTCCAAATATTGATCCTGATCCAATAATGATCCCCCCATTGGACTAAACTTAAGTAATCAGGATTGATGATTCCTGACTATAATCACTGAATGCTCATCAGCCAATACAACTGAGGGTTCCCAAATAATAATGCAAGACATGCTACTGCCAAAAAAATTCACCTGAAGATGCATAAAAACTTAAAATTGATATAGAAGATTGTTCAGAAGAATACTGCATGATGCAAAAATTCAATTGACAGGGTAACCAAACTTGCATATGTAAGAACTGCAAACAGGATGCCGCCAATACACTGATAAGATAAGCTGAGGTCTGTTAATCTATTGAAGTCCCATGCCAGACCAGCATGGCTGCCTAACTCTGGGGGCTAAAACTAGCAGTCTGGGGAATAGATAGACTGACTAGTAAGAGTTAGAAGTGTCAGATAACAATCTGACAAGAGGGCTTATCCACCCTATATAAGGTGCCCTCCTTACTTGAGATCAAGCAGAATTATTACCCTTGAAGATAGAGATAGAAGATCTATATTGTTGTATCACTACTAGCAGACACCTAGTAGTCAGAAGAATCTGAATAGGCCGCCTCCGTCTATTTGCAGACCAGTGTATTTCTCCTACAGACTTAGAACGTTGCCAGGTCTTAGCCACACCTAGACCAAATTGGTAGCAAAGATTGTCCTCATACAATCTATATCAACATCCCTAATATAATGAATAATAAAGATATTTCCTCAAGACCGCAAAATCTTGACAGTGGTGCTCACTAAAAAAATGAGCTGCCATCAGTGTCAAGTCAAGGCTCTGCCTTGCCCCTTTCCCACCCAAGCTTTGTTGATAAGTATGGGGGGATTGCATGGACACTAGTGACACCAAAAGAGACACTAGTCTCCACCTGGCTATTACACCTCACCGGGCTGTTGAGCTCCCAGATGACTGTCTCCACTTGGATCCTACCAATGTTCTAGGACCACACCAACCCCACCAGTATTTTTTAGACAAGGTCTGCACTATGCTAGGCGCACTTGTCCATAGTCAACAACACAAGGGGCCCCAGCAGGAGACATAATTTACACTGCTCAGCTACAATCTCAATGCTGATGACCTCTGGACAGCATATTGCCAGTACTAGGAGGCAAACATCATGCAGATTAGCCAGCTGTTGAATAAGGAGAAGGGGCATGATGAAGACTTCCTTTCTAACTTTGTTCATCCAAGCATTAAACATTTACAACAACTTGTTGCAAGACAAAGCTTGGAACTTACCAGCTGGGGCTAGCCACAATGAATTGCAGGAAACCCACTTGACTACAATCAACAAGCTGAACACCAGCTTTGATTCCTTGAAGGGTATCCTTAGAAAGCTAATTTTACTACCAATCATACCCACTTCAGAGTGGATGAAATTGTGCAGCAGTTAAATTCTCAGGTTGGACAAAACCGTTGCCAATTGCTTTGAGAGTACTGGCATAACCCCACAGTTGATCACTGACATGACTACTCACTGTATCAGCCTGACCCAAAGGTTAGACAAGCTTGCTCACAATCTGAACCATAGCAAAGGGACTCCTAGCAGAGAAGCCTTGCGCTGTATGCTGGACAATGCTGACAATATAAGCACCAACCAGTATAATGAGCTAGTGGCTTACATAAACAAGCTGATAAGTAAGATTGACAGCATAAAAAATGGAAAGCTCCTTGCCCCTCTGGGCATCACTGCCCAAGAGCTTGCTGCCAAATCTCACAACTGTTGCCTGTACCACAACACATTTGTGGACAACAAAAACAATATCTGGGGGAAAGTTGTAAGCGTGTGTGAGCTTGCCAGCTCGTTTTACAAGGATCTTGAGTCAGCTCACAATTGAGTTGCCCACCTGGAGGCTTGCCGCAAGAAGGACAAACAGCAGCAGGATGTGCTCACCTCTACGGTACTGATGTTAGAGGAGAATCACAGCAACCTACTGGATTAACTAGTACAGAAGCGCACAGCTAGGAAGGAGATGTAACTTAATTTTGCTGCTAGACTAAGTAAGCTAGAGGCCCAGGCAAGTGATGAAGGAACCAGCAGCTCCAGCCAAGGTCTGTCTCCCTTTCCTGCCTCTTCATTGAGAGACATAAGTCCTCCTCTTCAGACTTTTTTCACAAAGTTGGATCCAAGCGCAAGAGCAACAACTCTCAGTACACTTGTAGAGTGCCTGTGGGAGTTGCTGCACTGCCTCCTCTCACGCCAATGTCCTCCATCAGGCCTCCTCCTAACCCTGCTAGAATACCTATGGTCACCCCCATAGAGGAGACCTTGATACCTGACCATAAGTTTAATCCATTGAACTTGCCTAAGTTTGATTGCAATGGGAATATTAGGACGTTTGTACAGCTATTTGAGATGTCCATGAAAGGGTCATTGGATCATATGTGTCATGAATGCTGCCATTCACCATGTTTCAATTTCGCCTTTGTTGGGTTATTTTGAAGAAAAATCTCTCTCTTTTGTTGTTGCCCTTTGAAATGAGGCTGGCTCTAAATTAGGAAATACAATTGTTCAGTTTCTTGATTCTGTGCAACTCACTTGCCCTACTCATGCTTGTGGCAAGTGATCCTAGTGTATATGTACTGTTTTGTGGTAAAGCTACATAGTATATAATCCCAATTTCTATACCCAATGAAATTTAAGTTCTATTCACATTTTTGTCTTTGTGTCTCCACATACTTCAGCGCCTCTCTAGCCACATCTAGCAAATATTATTCAATCAGGGCCACAAGGTAATCACATAGCCTTCCCTGCCATTCTAACCAAGAATTAGTACAAATCTAATCCTAAGGTTAGGATTTCCTGTTGTGACTCTGTGCCGCACCTCAGATCACAACAAAAATGATGCTCACTACAGGGGCTGTAAGCCCCTTGGTTACCCTTTTGCAACCATGTTTTTAGGACCTTTGCCTCCTCTCATACAAGAGCCAACTTTGCCTGAAATTATCAGTCCTCCTATTGAGGAAGACATCACTGACCCACTTATTGTCCCTACTGTACTGAACCTTGGAAGTGGTCCCCGCCTAGTGGTTTACCCTTTGGGTACCCCTGACTTGGAACAATTCATGGCAGTAGCCCTTGGGATAGCCCGTGATGGGGCCATCCCTCACCTCCAGCTTCAGTTCAACCAAGCAGAATACTACAAATTGATTGTAGCTCCACAATTTCCACAGCATCTCCTCTCAGCGGCTGGCTCCGCTGAAAATTTATTTTCCTCCTTTGTAAAACCTGCCTTAGTCCATCATCAAATGGTATTAGGGCTCCACGTTCAAGAGATTTCATTGCTGCAAGCTGCTGTCACTCATCACTGGGATCAGTTTGAGGCCTACCAGCAGTGAATCCATTCCCTTTTTTCCTTAGTATCTGATAATCAGCGCAACTCTGTCACCTCCCAATCTTGCTTGGTCTTCTCCATTGAAAGAATGCACTAATCTATCCCCAAGTATGTCAGAGAGCGCCTTCATTAGTTTCACCATCTGGGAAAGCCCTGGCATGCCCAAGTAGACTCCACTATAAACACCTATCTCACCAACTTTGAACAACTTGTGCAGCAACTCAATGAGTTAAGTGCTTATTCTTTTGACCAATTACAGCAAGTAGCAGTCCATGGTGCAAAGGGCCTCCACAAACTTGGTAAGGACTTTGATCAATAAAGGGCTGCTACCACCGCTACCATTGCCAAACTCCAGACTCAAGTGAATGGATTGTCTGCCTCTAAAGCAGATGCCCTGCCTTCTCCTCCATTTGATGAGTTAGCGGATAGAGAACAGAGGCTCTGGGATGCCATTCAAGATTTAAGAGCATCTACCTGCAGTCAGGATTGCCCTCCCAAAGCCCCTCAGCCTGATCCTCAAGTGATTGCTCTGACAACTCAGGTTGCTAATTTACAACAAGAGGTTGATACTTTTTGTGAGGCAATGGCGTCTGTTGTTAGTCCACCTGGAGTTGTGGGTGAAGCTGGTTGTTGCCCTGGCTTGTCAGGAGCAACCCACATTTATTGTGCTAGAGAGTTGATAGCTCTAGCCAATAAAGTGTACCTCCTGAAGCAAGATCACTCTGAGCTTGATAAAGTCATACAAAAACTAAGTGAAGTAATTGATTCAGTAAAGGACAGGTTTTCCTCTTGACTTTTGGTGGGTCCGTCTCTTACTTCCTGACAGGCTGAACTGTCCTTGGTAGTGACAGCACAGGGTCAGTGCCTGTATGTTACTGAGAGGCAGACCACCCTAGCTAATAATGCAGGCACCCGCACTACTGAAACCTTGACTACCCTTGAGGAAAGTGTCTGCCAGCTATGGGACAGACAGCCCGTCCACCAAGTCCAAAGCAGAATTATCCCCACACATAAATGTACTTGATAGCAACAATGGCGGACCAAATCCAGAAGCACACTTCAAACCTACCTTTAAGCAAGTCTTTGACCCCAAAACCTTGAACATTGCAGCTTTCCTAACTATCTATGAAACTGCCATGAGAAGAGCCTCAGATGAGGTCAAGAAGGAACACATTATGACTTTTCTACACCTGACCTGCCAAGAGGTAGTAGTGCCAGAGCTGCCCATCATTAAAACATGGAAAGATATAAAGCAACTTCTGATTGATGAGTTCTGTGGTGACCTTAGTTTGGAAGTGAAGAAGGACGCCCATATGCACATTGCCTTCAAACCAAAGGAGACCCTAGCTTAATTTGCAGATAGATTCTACATGGAAGGACAACAACTGATCACAAGCCACTAGTTGACCGCACATGAAGCATACATGGCTTGCGCTCAAGCCCTCAAGGTTAACCAGCTCCTGTGTCTTCACTTCAAGGCCCATAAAGCCATGCTTTCTTCCATGAAGAGCATAAAGACACTGTTTCAGGATATGCACCTTACCTATTATGGGGCAGTTGTGCAGGAGAATTGTGCCGCCTCAAACTCTGGTTTGTCTTCACGTGGCCCATGTATCCTCACCATGAACTCACATAATCCTCCTCAACACCAAGGTTGCCATAAATGTGGACAGATAGATCACCATTCTCAAGTCTGCACCAATCCTTGAGTTGAAGGAGCTGACCCAAGGAACAGGTGGAAAAAGAACAGTCAATCTAGAGGCAGAGACACTCTTGGTTGACAATTCTTCTCAGTCTCCTTCAATCCCCCCCTCCATTGCTGACTCTGATCCTGCTGACACAGAGGCTCCTCCCATTCTTCTTTATTCCACAATATATCTATGACTCTGACATGGACAATTCTGATATAGATGATCCTGACGCCTATGGGTATTCTGTCCTGGCTGTCCCTAAAACTATTGCAGTCCCTTATAAGCTACATTCTGGGAAAACTACAACAACTGCCAAACCTTTGCCTGAAGCCAAGGAAGTTGTCTCTTGCCCTTATCTCACCCAAGCCAAGAGATCTCCTGTGCTTGTCAAATCTTCCAAAGAAGCTGCTGAGGTTGCTGACTCTGTGTTCAAAAATGTCTCTGTCTTGCTCCCCTTCCAGATGGTCTATAAGGAGTTCCCGGGCCTAAGGTGCATGATCAAAAAGTGGGACAAAGAACTAGCAAAAGTCCAAGACATTCTAGCTGTTTTCCCTCACTTTGGTTGTACCACCACTTGTGTTGAAATATCCATCCAAAAGATGAAAATTAAGGCTGTCCTAGATATGGGGTCTCCTGTTAATGTTGTCTCCTTGAAGCTTTTCAAGAAGCTCAAACTTGTTCCCAACCTTAACTTTCACTAATTGTATGGTACAGCTGGGCTGTCCATGACTTGCACTATAGGAGCTTATTCTGCTCTGCCCTTGCAATTTTGCAAGCTTTTCTTGGCTGCGCCTGCTGTTGTCCTGGAGAACAAGAGCTATGACCTGCTAGTTGGTACTCAATTCCTTAGGGAATATAATGGGATCATTGACTTAAAGGATGGCTACCTCTCTATCTTGGGATATGAGGTCCCTCTGATCTTTGAAGAGCCAGTTAAAGTTCCTAGGAAGCGCCTCAAGACATGTGCCTTGGAATATCCCACTGGTGTTTTCACTTTAAAATACCATACCCATTCCTCCAACATGAAGTACCCTCCTATGGCTTATCCTGAGTCTGAAGGGATTCCTCTCCTGGCCACTTCTACAGTGACTATTCCCCCTGGGTCTCAGGCTATCCTAGACTCCCAAATATTGTATGAGCTGACCAAGTGTACATTCCTAGAGTTGTACTCTCCTCCCTTGCTAGGACGCAACAAACCCTATCACTGTCCAAGAATCTTGGATGTCTCTCATAAAGACCCTGTGCAACTTCTGGTTGCCAACTTGACTGCTCTCCCCATACATGTGTCCATAGGGCAGGTTGTTGGCTATGGCAGGGATTTGAATGCTCCTGACGTCCTATCACTACATCCCTTTGGCATGTTCAAGGACATTAACTTACCTGAGGATGAGCCACAAGTCCTATCATTGTTCACTGCTCAAGACTTCCTGCAGCTATATCTGGTTCAACAGAAAGAAGTTCTTGACCTACTGGATCAGTTTTTGGATATTTTTGCTTAGGATAGCATGAATTGTGGTTTAGCCAAAGGTGTCATTCACCAGATTGATACTGGTGATGCTTCCCCCTTTCACAATAAACCCTACCTCTGCAGTCAATTAGAGGATGCTCAGGTGTCTAAAGAGCTCAAACAACTTCTAACACTGGACTGTTTGCTCCTTCCCCTAGTCCATTGGCCTCTCCCTTACCCATACTGAAAAAGAAGGATGGAGGTCATTGTATTGTGATGAACTACCGACACTTGAATTCCTTAACCAAAAAGGATTCCTACCCCTTACCATGCATTGATGATGCTCTCTGCCGCCTTGGGGGCTCCAAGTTCTTCTCTGTCATGGATCTAGCCTCTGGTTACTGGCAAGTTGATCTCTCTCCTGAGGATATACAGAAGGCTGCGCTCATCACTTCTCAAGGATTGTTTAAGCCTACACAAATGCCGCAAGGGCTCTGCAATGCTCCAGCTACTTTCTAACAAGCCATGGACTCCATACTCTGTGATTTGAAGCTCTTGTGTGTTTTAGTGTACTTAGATGATATAACTGCCTTCAGTGCTACCTTCACCAATCACCTGGCCCATCTTAAGGAAGTGTTCATAAAGATTTGTGAAGCTGGACTTAGGTTAAAGCCATCTAAGTGTGCCTTCTTCAAGGAACACCTTGAATTCTTGGGGCATGAGGTGACTCAGACAGGAATTTGCCCCATGAGTAAGAAAGTTGAGGCCATTGAAAAAATGCTTCTGCTCACCAACCTGCAAGAAGTTCAAGTCTTTCTGGGCATGATTGGATACTATAGACAGTTTATCCCCAATTTTGCTGACACTAGCAAACCCTTGGTCCAGCTGCTGCATAATGTCCCCTTTGAATGGACCACCAGCCAACAACAAGCCTTTGAGACTGTTACAGAAAGTAACAGTTTCAAAGCCCTGGGTGGGAATTGAACCCGCTCCTAGCCACCAGGTGGTGCTAGCGGGCGGGGGAAATTTGCCTGCACCTGGATTTTTGCTTTTCAAAGCAAATCCAGGTGTGGGAATCATTACCACCCTGATGGCAGCTGAGGGGCCCGTTTTGGGGCCCAAAAGCTACGCCCAAGCCTTGGTGGGTTTGGCTGGGCCTGGGCAGGCTATTTTTAGCTGCCCAGTAAACCCAGATCAAGCCCACCCTCCATTAAGTTATTTGGGGTCCCCAATTGGGGATCCCTTTTTTAATCAAGTTCTTTGGGCTCAGGAGAGCCTGTCAAGCCAGTCCAAAAATGGTGATCAAATTGGGAAAAACCCCATAACCCCAGAAGCCAAACCTGCCAGAATCAATGGCCAGCCAAGCCAAGATGGACCACCAAAAAGCCAAAAAACTGATCCTGAAAACCCCAAAAATGACCATGAAGCAGCCAACCAAACATCAGAACCTGAGATGTAAGCCTTGTCACACATATAGCACCAGAAGAATGCCCAGAGGCACCTGCATGTGAGTAAGTATATAAATCAGAAGCACTTGAAAAAGTTATGTATTGTCATCCTTACCAAATAAAGTTGTTATGAACCTTTGGTTCACCAATCTGTTTCCATACCTATTTTTGATACTCTTCCATCTGCATACATCCAAGTGTCAGTACCCATCCACTGGGATAGATAGTCAGACTCCAGTTGACAAAACTGAAGCCTTTGACTACTACCGTCCACCCAACGCTCTATTTGGTCCTGTGCATTTCACTGAGTATCCTGCCAATCCTGACCACAAACCCTGGACATTGGAAGACTTGCAGTGGTACACCCACCCAAACGCACCCAAGGAACCCTAAAAAATTGTCCATGACGGTAAAGCAATCACCATCTACCCTTTGATCTTCAATGGGAAGTACAACAATCCTGCTGCCTACTTGGTCCCCATGGAACTGCTCCCAACACCCAAACCAGCTATCTCAACCCTCCCACTTCTGATGCCACTGACCAGAGTAGTCAATTTCTGGGAGTGCTTTACCTGGCGCTCATGGGATTGATTGACTCTGCCTTGCCAGCGGCTGGACCTTGGGCTGTGGCTGGGAAGGCTCTTTTTTCCTGGTAAAGTTAGGTCCCATCATCTGGTGGGTCATGCCAGTACCTGATTCAACTCCTCCCTCACCTGCTGGAGCTCCACGGTACTCTTGGTATCCTGAAAGAAACCCTCAAACAAAAACTCTAAGAGGCTCCCATCCTAGTATATCCTGATTACAATAAGGAATTCATCCTTTATACTGATGCTAGTGATCTGGCTTCTGGGGCTATCTTGGCTCAACTGGATGATGAAGGTGTGGATCACCCTGTAGTCTATACCTCTTGTGTCCTGAATAAGCATGAGAAGAATTACTGTGTAACAGAAAAAGAGTGCCTTGCCGTATTACATGCTGTCAAGCAGTTCTGCCATTATGTGTATGGCACCCATTTCACTGTGGTTACTGACTGCGCTTTGCTCAAATGGCTACAGCAACTCAAGGAACCAGAAGGACAACTAGCTAGATGGGCTCTCTGCCTGCAAGGGTAAAACTTCACTGTGCTGCACTGCCCTGGGATTCAACATCAGAATGATGATGGACTGTCCAGAATTCCCATCCTTGCCCTACACCCTGCTGAGGCTGACAGGTTATATGAACTAATTGAATATCCTTTATCATGGGAGAACAAGACAGAAGAATTTTAAGTTGCCCTTTATAAGTTATCTGAAGGCACCCTCATTTCTGACAATCAGCTTTTCAAGAAAGTACAAGACCACCACTTGACCTATTTAAGGCCTATTCTTTGCCTTTTGTTGGTGCTTCAAGCTCTTAAAGAGACGGGTTACGGAGCGCTTGCCAAGACCCATGTCTGGCTCCAGAAGAAGTACTTTTGGGAAAATCTTTGCTTGCTGATCCCAGATGTTATTGCTAGTTGCCATGATTGCCAACTCCAACAACCTAAAGCCACCACACATGAGTTAAAGCTAGTCCCCCCTCAACACATATTTCACACTGTCAGTATTGACGCTGTAGGGCCTCTCCCTTGCTCCCACAATGGTTGCCGCTTTATTCTAATTGCTGTTGATCATTTTAGCAAGTGGTTAGAAGCTTGCCCTACTAAAGACATCACTGTCAAGACAACCACCACCTTTCTGCGGCAAGATGTATTCTTCTTCCATGGCTGCCCTCAAGTGTTGTTGTCTGACAATAGGACTAACTTCAACGCCAAGTTAGTGACCTCTGTTGTAGAAGCTTTGTGGTCTCATCAATACTTCTCAGCTCCTTACAATCCTTCCACTAATGGGGCTGTAGAGTTTTCTAAATCCACTTTAGTTTCTATCATGATGAAACTCACATACTCTGATGCTGCAAATTGGGACCTATACCTGCCCGCTGCTCTCTTTGCCTACAGTCTCAATAAGCATTGTGTCACTGGGTACTCTCCCTTTTCTATGTTGTATGAGTGCAAGTCCACCACTACATTGCTTTTGGGGGCCCCTAATCTCTTCTGTTAAAGCCATGGATTCTGAACACAGAATAGGAGGACAAGCTCATAAGCTAGACTTGTTGTGGATTGGGCCCTTGGAAGTGACCTTCAAGCGAGGATCAGAGTATACAGCAAAACTCCTCTCTAGTGGTCAACCTTTTGCTTGTGTGCATGCCAAGTTTCTCCGCAAGTATCACCCCCCTCCCCCTAAGGCCAATCTAGAGGGGGAAATGTTGTGAATGCTGCTATTCACACTGTTTTGATTTTGCCTTCAATGGGTTATTTAGAGGACAAATCTCTCTCTTTTGCTTTTGCCCCTCAAAATTAGTCTGTATTCAAACTGGGAAATACAATTGTTTGATTTCCTGATTCTGTGCAACTAACTTGCCCCACTAATGCTTGTGGCAAGTGATCCTACCGTCCATGTACTTTTTTGTGGTAAAGCTACACAGTATATAGTCCCAATTTCTATACCCAATAAAATTTAATTTCTATTCACATTTTTGTCTTTGTGTCTCCACGTACTTTAGCGCCTCTCTAGCCATGTCTAGCAGTGTCAGGGATTCTTTCCCTGACTACCTTACTACTATTGACAGCCTTGGCAACAACATATTTTCAAACCAACACCAGAACAAATACTTAAAGGACACCCAGTCAAATACACAACACAACATACTTAACAATTATACTTGGTTTTGGAAAACCTTTGGGAACCGGATTTGAACCCAGGACGCTGTTAATGAATGTATTGTTAACACCAGATTATCACAAATCTTTGCTTTACCTTTTTATTAACTTTCAATTAGATTGGTTTTTGCTTTCAAAACGCCTTTCAAATTCAAAAGTATTAATATTAAGTTTGCAAACGTCACTTACTGCTTTGCTTCTGATTGGCTGCTTCCAGCCTCCCAATTGATTGGTGACCCGCTCTCTCTGCTTTTAGCTCAAGCTCTGTACTTTTCAATACTTGATCTTCTACCTTCATACCGCTTAATTAGCATGACCATTGTGAGATCTTTCTGGATCCTCTTATTACACCAGGCTAGTTTGAAAATGATCAAGCAATTATTTAAATTGCACTTAAAAACAGGTGAATTTAAAATGATTAACTAGGTAAATCATCTCATTTCCCAAACTCCTCTCAAATGCTTAGCCCTATTTTCAAGCTATATAAGCTCTAAATCTTTCTTTAAATCAAATGTTCCAACAATAAAGATTATTTCACTTCTAGCTACTCCTTCATTTTTCCTGATAAAAACACATTTTTGAAGCCATGAGAGGAATTCTATTCCTATCCTGGTTTCTAGCTTACTTCTTGCCAGTGGTGTTGGCCTTGGAAAATCCAACTCCTACAACCAACTGGTACAACTCCTCCCCAGATGACGCCCACCGGAAGGAATTCCTTGCCCATGGATGGTTCAAATACCCTTTTGGACATTGGGGACGTAAATTCCACTATGGCTGTTTGTTTACTACCCCACCCACTGAACCTACTCTGGTTAGACCTTACACCTCCTTTTACCTCTTGACGTATTTGATGGGTTACTATCTACTTGGACGTTTCAGTTCTATGCTTGAAAGATTTGCTTACCTAGGACACCTTGGACATCTTGCAATGGTCACAGTTCCTATCAGCTCAGTAATAACAGTTTTGAATGTAGGGGCTTTGGCCCATCACCTAGGGATTTTATTCTCTGCCAAGTGGGTCCCTGACAAGTATATATTATTCAATAAGGGCCACAAGGTAATTGCATAGCCTTCCCTGCCATTCTAACCAAGAATTAGTAAAAATCCAATCCTAAGGTTAGGATTCCCGTTGTGACTCTGTGCCGCGCCTCAGATCATGACACACTCATAGGAAACAAACATCATCTTATTAAATCTCATAAAATAGTTCTTTCAAGTCAAGTTGGCCAGAAAATTATCACAATAAATTAAAATGTTCCTGCACCCATTCTTTCAAATTCAGCATCAATGCCAGGGACAGGTGCTACTTGCATCCATTATACACAGGCTAATAATACATAGTGTAGCTTTGTAACTGAATGAGAACACCCTGCCAACTTTACTAATGAAAATTAACTTATCCTCATTTAAAAAGACTAGGCAATTGGAAACCCCAAACACAAATACAGCTAAGTCTTTTCACACCTCAATATAATTTGAATTAAAACTGATTCATTCTGAATATTGTGATTCATAATAATGATACTATCAGTCTGGGGTCAACAAACTCTGATAGGATCACCTAATTAACATTTTGGTTGGACTTTATGAAATTTCACTTTATCTTCTACACATATCAAATCCTTCCATTTTCATTGTAACTGATTTAATTGGTTTAAACCATGTTAGGAGAAAACATTTGCCAAGTTTTTTGTATTTGGTTGTAGTTAAATAATCATAGAAGCTATTGCATTTATCTAACTAAAATCCAGCTGGCACCTGGTTTGATCTGAGTCAGCTCAATAACACATTGACTTTAGGCCTTTAAGGCCTATTCCTCATCCTATAGTTAGTTGTTCAGCTGTTATTGATTGCCTTAAGCTGAGATTATTGGCCCTCTTACATTATATGACTTATCAATATCCCTTAGAATTTACAATCACTCTCTTTTTTATGACACAACTATTTAAATAGTAAATATTTGGTTTGTGTTGAAATTGTGCCACATGTATGGAAATTTTCTGATGTCAGCTTCATATAAATATGAAAATTAAAATTTAACAGATAAAATAATTATGGTTATACTTGATAGAAAATATAAAGTGTACAAGAAAAGCAATTATTATATATTCACAATTTAATCACATCATAACCAAGATAACTTTAATTTTAATCAGGCTATAAGGTTTTATTAGAAGATCAGATGTATCTCTGAAAATCCCTAATCATTTTTCTGAGGCTAGGAGTGATATTATTGCTGTGGGAAGGTCCAAAAAGGTATTCATAGGAGCAATCCCAGTCTTCTAGATCTTCAAGCTCAGACTCAAGCTTGTCATTGGAGTTAGTTATAAGAAGCTTTGGGATTGCCTTGTAGATCAAAGGGTCAGCAATAAAGGCAATTATATGGTGAATCCCTCTGGAGCTAGAGCCAAATCTGCTCCAGTAAAGAAGGAATTTAGGATAGTCATGGAAAATATACTTATAAATCACAACAACATTAAGGCCAACATATGCCAGAAAACATGATGTTGGATATAGACAGGTACGGCAGATTAGGCTTCTGAGGCTGAGTAGAGAGGATCTATCTTCACTAGTTCTATGATTTGTCAGGCTCTCCAATGATTGATCATGCTTTTCATTTTTCACTTTGTAAACAACCACAATTGAAATAATCAAGCAGTAAAGGATGGCAGCTGTTGAAAATACTGAGTTATAGAGCATCTGAAGGAGACTGCTTGCTGATGGTCCATCTTTGAAAAAGCACTTACCAGTTGAGTTTCTACCAAATATTCCAAATACTGTAAAGTTAGCATTTAAAAAATAATAATTATACCTAATAATGGAATATTAAATATCAATGGAAGTAGAAGAGATAATGTCTAATAAATCTTCTCCCATATAAAATCTGGCTTTCTACCAAAGACTATTATGAGACTCAGATTCATACCAATAGAAATGTTTAAACACAAGTATATATGAATGTTTAGCATTTCAAAAAAACCAACTGCTGCACAAGCAGGCTCTCCCCATTTAATGGTTAGGCAATGTAAAGAATGCTTAAGTAAATCAGCAATAGCAATTCCCAGTTGCAGACGTATAGAAACTCTGTCAATAGCCTCCTTATCACAAGTTTCTGATCTTTAATAATAGCTAATAGTGTACTTACTAATCAAAACAAAAAGCACTATAACCTAGAGAGCACATATTGCAGAGGTTAAGTCAAGGCCAAATTTTACAAGTTTAAGAGGTTCCATGAAAGATGCATTCCTCAACTTTAGCTTTTTATGATATTATTGTGTGGCAACTAAAACAATATCTAAACCATATCCAATTTAATCCATATATCCATGCTGATTTTAATTTATTCTATCCATGTTGTGCCTTGATAAAGGCTCTTGATTTAAATTACAACTTTATAGTTTCCAAAGTATTTTTTAATTTTGCTATGGTAGAAACTCATAATATTTTAAATTATGATATTCTAGATTCAAATTTTTTTAAAAGTTACTTTGTAAATCTTATCAAATAACATTATATTAATTAATAAGTATGTGGACATGCCTATTATTTTATTTGTTTTTCCATTGGAAGATTTTCCACTCAGAGCTGCTTAAACTATCTGGATCCTCTTTGAAATCCTATTGAATTTGCAAGTGTCAGATCAGCATCTTGCTTCACGCATCTTTTTATAAATTTAAATTTAAATTTAACTCGATCAAAATATATTTTGGATCTAATGTAGGGAGGAAATTAGATGAAGTGGAGTGTAAATCAAATGCGGTGGAGATTAGTCGATATTTTGTGGCCTTGAGAAGCCAAAAGCCTTTCACCTAACCTAAAGCAATGTGACTGGTTGTCCAAAAAGCCAACTTAGCTAAAGCTGCACGATTTCAATCACAATTGTTTAAAAACAGGGAGTTGGTTTACCAATTATACTAGATACAGCAAAAAAGCGAGCCAAGCAGGTTGACTCAAATTGAGCCATAGGAAGTTCGCATGAATCAAATTATAATAAATATTTGTTTTTACTTTTAAACAATATGCTGGTAACTTGAATGCGCTCATTTTATGAAATGTACTGCAAGTAGGGCTGGGAAGGTCACGGTTTTTAATTTAAATTCCCATTCGTGATATTTTATCCCGATCTAAAAAGCTGTGAGCTTCCCAGCCCTACCTGCAAGCACTTGGGAATTATACAGATCCATCTGATGTCATGGGGCGATGAATTTGATAGCTTCTAGTAATTAAGCCGCTTGGCTTTAGATCAAGTGGATTTTAAAGCTTGTTTTTAAAACATAGTTTTAAGCGTACACTCATTACAAAGTGGCTTATCATCAATTGTTTCCCCGACTCCGGAGGGTTTGAACTTGATTTCTATAAGGCATTGATTGCTTGATAGTGGCACATACACTTGAAATAACCACTACATTCAAACTCATTAGCGTTCAGTTTGTATGTAATAGTGAGAACTTGAGTAAGCCAAAAGGGTCCTGATTCTGATAAATAGTAATTGTATATTTAAGAAGCTGTGTGGCAGAAAAGTTTCATTATTCAAGGGCTTATCCTGATATATGTTTGGAACAGTTTGATCACCCAGCTCCACTAGGTTTTGTAAATCTCTGGGCAATAATTGGGCCAAATTAAGAGGGCAGTAGAGCAAAATTAGCAACAAAGATATGACAACCAAGAAAATAACTTCAATAAAAATGTGGCAGGTTAGATAAATAATTCTTATGGTTTCAATATACTATCAAAGCTATTTATAAGTTTGTTTCCTCTAAATGCCAATTGAATAAAAATATTAGAACTGGATTTACACCAGGACTTAATATTAAATCAAACCAAACTTGTGTTAAACTGCTTGCAAAGTTAGTATTTGAAGTTTCTTGATATAATGAAAGAATATTGCTAGGTAATTGTTTATTTTGAGGCTAAAAGTAAGCTAAATTAAAATACATCAAATTAACATTGTCAAGTTTATACTTCTGGGAAGTATAATAAACAAAATAAAGAGGAAGATTAAGAAGAGAATGATACTTTATTTGATATGAATATAGAATATTATATAGCATCATGGCAAGCCACATGTTGTCCATATACGACATGGAGATCATGGGGTTTATCTGAGTAATGTTTCTCTTGAGTCACAAGGCTTAATCAAGTTGTGTTCCATTTAGGACCTAGATTGAGTGATCCCTGTCATAGATGGTTAACTGATAATGGTGCCACCAGTTTATTGACTGGGCAGTAAATCACTTGGTGAGCCACTCAGTGATTTACTCAGGGCGTTAATTCCCTGAGAGGGAGTAATTGAAAATGTTGCAACATCTTCCCCTGGGATGCTGGAAGGCAGAGCCTTGGGAATCTTCTTGAGGGTATCTGGTATACAAGCTTGGTATTGATCCAGCTTGGCGTTGGGTACAGGGAGCCTTGAATTTTGTTGTGCTGTTCTTGCCTTACACAAACAAAGTTGTTAATGATGAATATGTTTCAGTTTGGTTTGAGCTCCAATCCCTTTGATAAGGTAGGTGTTATTGGGCTTCACCTCCATGACAATGCCTGGTCCGTGTAACCCTGGGTCTAATTTGTGTTGGTTGTGGTTGACTACCCAGATCTCATCTCTGACTTGGAACCTTTCTTGTTGCAATGGGATTGCTTCCCGCTGAACCCTTTGTTGTTCCATCACTTCTTGGTCCTTTCTGGCTTGTAGTACTTTTGGGACATTGCTGTCTGGTATATTTTTTGGAAGTGACAGTTGTGGTCCCATGGTTGTACTGACAAGTGAGGGTTTCTGACCATAGAAAAGTTCATAAGGGCTTTTGCCTGTATTGCAGTTGACTCGTGTTCTGCAGACCATAAAGGCAGTTGGTAGCATGTCAACCCAGGCTTTTGAATTGTTGGAAGACAACTTACTGAGAGCTTCCACTAGAGAGCTGTTTAAATTGTTCTTAGTGTCCACTTGCTTGTGGGTGGTATGGGCTGGCTGTTACGTGTTTTATTCCATTTTTGGCAAGGTAGATGTTGGTGTCAATAGCTTTAGTTCAGTGCCTCCATCTATGATTAAGAGGTCAGGCTTTCCAAACTTTGCTATGATCTTCTTGCCAATGAATTGTCTCACATCATTGCCTTTGTGCTCTTTTGTGGCTTGTGCTACATGCTATCTGGTTGCATAATTGATGGCTGTGAAGATGTACAACTTGCCTTTGCTTTCACCTGGCATAGGTCCCACAATATCCAACAACCATACCTTAAAGGGTTGTGTGATGAATACAGGTACTACTGACTTGGGTGAAGCTTTGGTTCAGGCGTACTTCTCACAGACCTTGCATTGTTCCAGTACCTCTCTGATATCATCTAGCATGTTGGGCTACCAGTAGCAAGTCTTGAGATATTCATGCAAGTTTCTGCTATGGATGTGTCCTAAGTTTCAGTGATAATGGAGGATTGTGTCAATCTTCTGTGTTGACAGGACTTAGGGTACAGTGTCATCATCTGGAAGGATTTAGTGAAGGGTACCATATACGTTTTTGAACAGATGTTTGTTCTTGAGGACTTTCTCTTGGATATCCATTGGTGTGCCAGGTGGAAACTCTTCCTGGAGATTCCACATGATTAACATGGGCCAGTTGGGGTCTCCATCAGTGCATAGAAGATGTTTATGGTATACCTGGGCAGGATATCTGCGGTAAGCATTTCATTGCCTGGTTTGTATTCAATTTGCATGGGGTATCTCTGTATGAGACTCATCCATTTGGCTTGTCTTCTTGACAGGTGTTGTTGTGTTTTGAAGAATATCAACAATTTGTGGTCAATGAGTACTTTGAATATCTGTGCACCTTCCAGATAGCATTGTCACTTCATTAAGCAGTGGAAAATAGCTTTCAGTTCCTTTTCATGTATTGGATATCTTTGCTCAACACCAGACAGCTTTCTTGATTCATATTCTACAGGGAGAAAGTCTTTTTCTGCAGTTTGAATTTGGAGTATGTCTCCTGTTGCATAATCAGTGGTTTCAGTTTCTAGTTTGCACACTCCTTCACAATTTGGGTACTTTTAGATAAGAGTGGTGACCATACATTCTTTTAACTGTCAAAAGTGTTGATCTCTTAACAGTGTCCTTTATAAATTTTGTCATCCTGACTGTGATTGTGGATAAGGGAGCAGTCAAGGCGCCCCAGTCAGGGATGAATCTTCTAACAAAGGCTAACATGCTTAGGAATTTACAAATCTCACTCTTATTTTGTGGTGCTGGCATGTTGGTTATGGCTTGTATCTTTTCTGGGTCTGGCTTCACTCCGTCCTTGCTGATAATATGTCCTAAAAATGGGAGTTCTGCTGAGAAGAAGTCACATTTGAGGGCTTGGCTATAAGTTGGTTATCTTGAAGGGTGCATAGGACTAGGCAGCGTCTTTCCAGTGTTGCTCTACAGTTGGTCTGTATATGATTATGTTGTCAAGGTAGATAATAGCCCTTTCTTCCAATGTATTCCTTGAAGACTTCATTTATAAAGGTCACAAAGGTATTTAGGGTATTTGTCATGCCAAAGAGAGGAAAACACATTCAAAAGAGCCATACTTAGTTCAGAACACTTTTTTGGGTATATCCTCTGATTTAACTCTGATTTGGTGATATCCTGCTGTTAAGTCAATTTTTGTGAGAACTTGGGACCCCCAGGGCATCAAAAGGTCATCAATCAGGGGCAGTGTCATAAAAGTTGCAGCAAAGAGTTTCAATTCTCTACAAACAGTCAGTCAGTGACCTTATTCTTAATACTATGCCTGTTAAGGGTATAGTGACAGCCTATGAAGGACAGAAGAATATAAAGGTATAAAGAAAACTGGTATTTATTTAGATAGCATCACACTTATATAGTATAAGGCGGGGGAATTGCCACCAGAGGCAGGGGGGCACAGAAAAAAGGGCTTTCCAAGTGGAGGGGAGTAGAGTGGCCCAGCTAAAAGCCCCACGCAAGAGAACAACCACTTCCTCACGGCTTCCCTTAAGGAGGTAGATATAAATAACTTAGTTGTTTTATTTATAATCCCAGAAGTGAAGCACATGCCTTGTGCGCAATCAAAAGGAAAATTAAACACCCGTTTTTGGCGCGTTTTAAACGTTTTTATCACTATTAGAATTAAGATGCGGTAGAGCAACCATGTGATTGTGCAATTGTTCCATTGCTTAATCCCTAGATGGGCAATTTTACGTCTAATCCTTCAGGATCTGCAACATTTCCCTCCAATGGATTAGACAACAGGGTCAAGAATGGCTTGGTGTCTCTAGGTAGCAGCTATAGTGTTGGGTCAATTGTGTGTCTCGCTTGGTGGGGGTTTGTTGCCCAATCCTTGGTCATTGGCTTTGTGGATCTGTAGGCAACCAGTTTTGTTTCTTGGCTGTCATTCAGGTGGTAGAACAGTTGGTGTGGTACTAGAAGAGTCTTGTCAGTCTCCAATAAATGCATTGTTCTTTCATTCTTATTCCTCTTACTTTGGTGCAACACTATTGCAAACAGGACAACAACCCATGTAATTTTTTAATTAGGCTTTTGTTTTTTTGGGTTATTGTCCTCATTGGGGCTTACTCTTGGTCACTAGAAGCAGCACACATATACTGAGCATGTACTCTAGTAATCAATTGCCCAGAATGGGGCTCCTTAAGGGTGTAGGACGTGGCTGGTCTTTTGGATAACTTAAACTGGGCCTTGCCAAAGGGAGGCAAGTTTGGATTTGCAGCCATACCCTCTATTGCTGAAGAAGTAGACTGAGTCTCCTACCAGGTAAGTGGGTAAGGTGGGGCGTTTGGATGCAGCTGGTCTAGGTCCTGCAACTTATGGTTTAAGTTTACAGTGTAGGCCTCTGATTGCAAGCAAATAAGAGTTTAAACCAGCTTGTTGAGGTACGCCTCTGGGGGCACAGCCAGGCTGGGCTTTACCAAGGAATATAGTAAAGGGGAAAGTCCTGGTTGCTGGCCATAGAGCAGTTGGAAGGGCGGCTTGCCAGTGGCTCAACGGTACCCAATGTTGTATGAAAAGGTGGTTGCAGGCAGGAAGATATCCTATTCAGTCTAATGTTGGTGACTGAGCTTCTGGAGTATCTGGACCAGGCTCCCATTAGTGCGCTCTACCATGCCATTTGTCTGTGGGTGATAAGGAGTGGGTAGTGTCCCACAAATTCCCATCAGTTGGTTGAGGCAGGGGATGATATAACTGGTGAAGTTGGTACCATTGTCTATCAGCAGTATCTGGGGGCAACCATGTTTGTATATGATATTATCCAGGATGAACATGGCTGTCACCAGTGCAGATTAGTTGGGGATTGCCTCAGCCTCTACCCATTTAGTCAGATGGTCAACTGCCACAATGATGAACTTGTTGTAACTGTTGGTAGCTGGCAGGGGGCCCACTATGTCAATGGCTACAGTGTGGAAGGCAAACCCAGGGTGTACCAGTCTGTGTTGAAACTTGGCAACCTTAGGCCTCTCAATGTTGCAGTCATGACAGTTGGCTAGCATATCTACTACATCAGTGTGCATTCCTTCCCAGAAGCAGTGCTGCTGTAGCAGAGCTAACGTCTTCTGCATGCCACCATGGCCAGTAGTCTTGTGAGCGGCCACCACTGAGTCCATGCGTAGGGATGGGCGCATATAGGGTAACCAAGAGTCTCCACAAAGCTTCAGGAGTTGTCCCTTAGAGACCTTGGTATCAACAGTTAGCTTTTTGAGGGCTCTCTGTATCTCTACCAGCTCCTCTCCCCACAAAGAAGGATCCTCCATAAGCTTGTCGTAGAGATGTCAGCCATGGAGGATACTAAGGCAACAGTGGGAAGGCGGGAGAGACAGTCAGCATTATGGCGAGCTGCCCTGGCTTGATGAATAATCTCGTAGTCATAAGCCTGAAGTTTAATTGCCCAACATGCCAGACGTCCTTCAGGGTCTTTGAGGGTCTTTAGCCATTGCAGGAGGTATGGTCTGTTACAACTGTGAAATGTACCTCATGGAGATAGACTCTGAATTGTTGGTAGGAGTATATCACAGCCAGACACTCTTGTTTGGTGACAGTGTAGTTCCTCTTGTGAACATTAAGCGTACATGAGCAGTATCCAACAGGGTGTTCAAGTATGTTGGAGTCCAGTTGGGAGAGAACACCCCCAATTGCTGTCAGACTAGCATCTGTATGAACCACAAATGTCTTGGCAAAGTCAGGGTAGGCCAGCACAGGGGCTGCAGTCAGTGCTCCCTTGAGAGCATTGAAAGCAGATTGGCACGCTGGGCGCCAGAAGAATTCCTTATCAGCTCAGAGGAGTTGAAAAAGGGGGTCACCCAGGGATGCAAAGTTGGGGATAAAGCAACAGTAGTACCCAATCATCCCCAGGAAGACCTGCACGTCCCACTTATTGGCCAGGATCTGCATTTTCTTGATGGCTTCCACCTTCAGAGGTACAGGGTTGAGTCCATCTTGGCTAATGATGAACCCCAAGAACTCAAGGTGCTCCTTGAAGAAGTTGCACTTGCACGGCTTGAGCTTGAGATTGGCTGCCAGTAACCTCTGGAAGACTTCCTCCAAGTGTTGCAGGTGATCATTAAAGGTTTGGGAGAACACATTAATGTAATCCAGGTAGACCAAGATGCTGGTGAGCTTGAGGTTGCCTATCACTGCATCCATAGCCCGCTGGAAGGTAGCCAGGGCATTGGACAGACCTTGAGGAATCCTTGTGGGTTAGAATAGCCCTTGGTTGGTGATGATTGCACACTTCTCTTGATCAGCGGGGGGTAGATCAATCTGCCAGTACCCACTGATAAGGTCCATGGCACTGAAGAACTTGGCGCCACCCAATTGGTCCAAGGTATTGTCAATACAAGGGAGAGGATATGAATCCTTCTTGGTAACAGCATTCAGTTGACGATAGTCAATCACCACACGGCTGCTGCCATCCTTCTTTTTGACAATCAGGAGAGGGGAAGACAAAGGGCTTTTACTGGGGACCAGTAAGCCAGATCCCAATAGCTTCTGAAGCTCCTCATTGGCCACAGCATGATTGGCTTGACTACGCCGTATAGGTCTGGAACGGATAGGTGGACTGTTTTGGTTGTCAATATGGTGAGCAACATCTGCAGCCTTGCCCAGGTTGTAATCATCTTTGGCAAACACATCCTTATACTGGGCAAAGAGATTCATGGCTTGATCCTTCTGCTCTTTAGAGAGGCCAGATAGGGAGTTGCAGATTATGACTGATAGCACCAGTGGTTGCTCACAGGGTAGGCCCAACTCAGAGAAGTCTGCAAAGGGGGAGGTCTCCTGCAGGTTGTCATGCTCTTCCAGTTGTATATAAGCCAGAAGTTGGTGCTTGTTATAGGTGCAAGAAAAGACGTTAAAGCCATCCAGATAGACCAGGGCATATGAGGGCTTGAGGTCCCCCACCATAGCATCCATAGCTTGTTGGGAGGTGACTGGGGAATCAGAGAGACCCTGAGGCATCCTGGTAGGTTGGAACAGCCCTTGGTTTGCAAGGGTGGCACAATTCTCTGGGTCAGCTGGAGGGAGATCAATCTGCCAGTAGTCAGGTATCAGGTCCATGGCTGAGAAGAACTTGGCATTGGGGACCCAGTAGGCAAGATCTTCTTGCATTCTCACAGTGCAAGAATCCAACGTTTCTGATTGAGAGGCAAAGTCAATCAGCAGAGGGGCATCATAAGGCTCTGTTGTAAAGGAACAACAAGTGCCAGGGTCAGGAACAGGCTTGTCAGGGGGGAGAGGAATGGGGGGAGAGGAGGGAGGTGAAACCACAAATGCAGCCAAGGATTTCTCCTTGTCCTGGCTGCTTAGTAGTTTTTTGAGTGATCCTCATGGTACTCCTCAATGCCAGAATCATCAGTGAACTCTTCCTTGATCTGAATATCCTGAGGTTTAGTTGCTGCAGAACCATCAGGAGTGATGAAGGGATTTCTATCAGGTTCCCAGGAAGACTCCAGGGTACCTGCTGAAGGTACAATGAAGGAGGCATCCTCTTCATTGCTTCTGTGACAGTAGTGGGAGGCAGGAAGGAAAAATTTAGTATGGATCTTCTGAGATGGGGAGCTATCAGCTTTAGCATTCCCATGCAGCTCCATTGGAGTCTCAGGGGTACTAATTTCTGAGACATCTTCAAGGTGCTTGCTTAGTTGGTCCTGAAGGGAGTCAAGGAGAGAACATTGAGCAAACAACTCATCTAGCCACTCTTTCTTTTCCTGAAAGGCCAGAACTAATTCCTCTTCCAGAAAACCCATCCGTCTCTCTTGAGCCTTTATAGTATCCTGAAGAGCAGAGAATTCCATGGTGCAGCTTTTATGGATGTCTTCTGGCTTAGGAGATTGCTATTGATGATCATAGAGCTCCAGGGCCTTGTTCTGCTTCATCTGGGTGGGTACCAAGGAAGAAAGTACATGTTCTATATTGCTCATCCATAGAGCCATTCCAGAGTGGGAGTGAACAGCTTCTGATATATTTTGAGCAATGTTTTAGGGGACCAGAGCAGGGGCCAGAGCAGCTAACAGTTTGGAGGGTGCCAGAATTAAGGGAGATTCTATTAGGAGAACAACCAGAAGAAGAAGGGGGAGAATATTGACAGCATACTTCCTTCACCAAGGCAGGCTCCAAGGAGCAGGAAACGCGGTTCATGCCAGCTGCTTCAGCCATGAGGTCAAGCTGGATTGGTATCAAGGAGGTAAGGGCTTTTTCAATGGAGTTCATCCAGGAGATTATACTTGACTGGGAGCTGGCAATTTCCAAAAGTTGTTGGCAGTTAGGCAACCACTGGCTTAGTCCTGGTTGACCATAGAAAGAGCCATGGAGTCTACCAGATAGAGAGCCAGAAGCAGTGAAGGTTAATCCTTGAGTGGGTTGGGCAGAAGGAGCCGCAGGTATAGGCAAGGACATCTCTTTCTCCACAAAAACAGGGCCGCGGGGGTAGGAAGAGAGGAAGCTGTGGTTTGGAGAAGTCATGAGCGCCAATGCCGTAAAAATTGCAGCAAAGGGTTGCAATTCTCTACAGACAGTTAGTCAGTGACCTAATTCTTAATACTATGCCTGTTAAGGGTATAGTGACAGCCTATGAAGGACAGAAGAATATAAAGGTATAAAGAAAACTGGTATTTATTTAGATAGCATCACACTTATATAGTGTAAGGCGGGAGAATTGCCACCAGAGGCAGGGAGGCACAGAAAAAAGGACTTTCCAAATGGAGGAGAGTGGAGTGGCACAGCTAAAAGCCCCGCGCAAGAGAACAACCGCTTCCTTGCAGCTTCCCTTAAGGAGGTAGATATAAACAACTTAGTTGTTCTATTTATAATCCCGGAAGTGAAGCACATGCCTTGTGCGCAATTGAAAGGCAAATTGAACACCCGTTTTTGGCGTGTTTTAAACGTTTTTATCACTATTAGAATTAAGATGCAGTAGAGCAACCATGTGATTGCACAATTGTTCCATTGCTTAATCCCTAGATGAGCAATTCTATGTCTAATCCATTCAGGATCTGCAACAGGCAGGGAATACATGTTCTTAATTTTGACTTTGTTGAGTGCCCTGTAGTCTGTGACTAGACAAAGTCCCACATCCTTTATTGCCATGAAGAAGACAACTGCACCAAAAGATGATTTCATAGATTAAATAAGGCCTTTCTCAAGGGCTTTATCAAGGTAGGATTTTAAAGCATTGTCTTCCTGAGGTTTGAGGAAATAAATGGGGCGTGCCTTGGGGACACTTTCTTTGAGGTCAATTTTGTGTTATATGCCAGTCAGGTGGTAATCCTGGTAGTGTTTCTTGGAAAACAGTGGGGGACATGTTAACTAGCTGGTCTCAGATGGGGTTCTTTTCATGTTGAGTCTTCATATTCTTAAAGTGGATGACCTTGTATATGCAGGTACTCCAATTGATTTTGCTAGGGTTCACTTCCTTTTCTGTCTCTATGATTTTCACAAATACATTGTCCCTCATAGGGCTGTGTTGTCTCACCCCCAGACAAAACCCGGATTATGTCCAAAGTTTCTGAAAATGTGGAAGTTAATATATTTTCTATTTGAAGCTGATCTTAAATCTGATCTTCCAGAATGCTGGAAAAAAGAAGATCTTTGTCCAGGGGCGGGAAGACGCAGCCCTAGTCCCTCATAAGTGTGTCAAGGTGAGTTGGATAAACATGGTGGTTTACTTCTCCTTATTGTATGGTGAGGGTAGCACTGTCACAGTCGATGTGAGGTTTGATCTTTCTAATCCAATATATGCCAAGTATAACGTCATACTTGGGGATTGGTATGATTGGGCCACTGATTTTGGTTTGCACATCTCCAATTTGGGTGCAGAAAAGTTTTGCCTCTTGAGTGACTGGTGTGCTTCTGTTTTCTGCCATGATAACTCTCCTAATATTGCTTCAAGTGGTTGGTAGTCTCATGAGGTCAGCAAATTTCTTGTCAACTAGGGATTGGTCTGCTCCAGTGTTGAATAGTGCTATAACTTTTTATCTTCAAAATTGAAAAGGAGAAGTGAGGATTTTATTTTCATTTTGGGCGGTAAACAGTATATGATTACTGGAGGGTACTTGGATCACGGTAATTGAATCCACATCTTGGTCACTATACAAGTCTTGCAAAGCAGGGAGAGGCAAATTGCCTAAGCACTCCCCTTAGCTTTTCTCTCCTTGTGGTGTTATCAGTGTTCATTTGATTTACTTGTAGTGCAATTTATGCCTCAAGGATTAGGGTTATTGATTTGGTTAGTCTGCTTATTAGTTTGAGGATACTTCTTTGCTGTGGGACTTTACTTTTGTTTGTTTGTTGCATGTAGATTGTCAGATTTCTGTGCAGATTGCTTTTCTTCCAATAATATGTCTTGGAGATTCTTGAAGCATGTTGTGTTCTGAGGAGCAGCATAGACACACAACAGGGAATCCTAACCTTAGAATTTATTTGTAATAAGTCTCAGTTAGATGACAGGGAAGGCAATAGTGTTTACCTTGCGGCCCTGGATGAATAATTCTCTACTAGGCGTGGCTAGAGAGAGGCGCAGAAGTACAGAAGACACAAAGACAAAAATGTGAATAGAACTTAAATTTCATTGGGGAATATGAAATGTAATATATAGTGGTTAGGAATACCACAAAACAGTACTTGGACGGTAGGATCACTTGCCACCAGCATTAGTGGGGCAAGTGAGTTGCGCAGGATTCAGGAAACCAAATAATCATATTTCCTGAAGCAGAAGCCAGTTCATTTTGAGAGTCAAAAGCAAAAGCAAGAGATTTGTCTTTGAAATGGCCCAACAAAGGCAAAATCAAAACATGGTGAATGCTGTTATTCCCAACAAAGCAGCTCATGTCAAACTTACATCTGATGTGAGAAGGAAGGCATTGTAGAAGTCCAGTTGCAGCCCAGCTTTATCAAAGTTGATGGTACTGGGAGTTTGGTCATGTATGTCCTTGTAGGCTGCAATGTACTCCTGTTGTAACTGTGCTGTTTTAGCAAAATTACAGGGGGAAAATATTTAGAAGATAGATAATAATCTTTATTGTGAGATAGTGATTATATAGCTATTGTGAATCAATGGATAGCAGGAACATGATTGGTAATCACACAGCTGGATGGAAATGGGGGTGGCTTGATCCTGTTAATGAGTCAAGCGCCAAATTGAGGTATCCACTGTGAAGGATCATCATCTGTTCATGTTGATGGATTTGGTAATTCAAGTTGACTTCCTATTCTGGCTTCGAGTGACCGGGTAATCAGATTGCGGGTCACAAATCCGCTTGGTTGGAACCTTGCTGGCGGGTCAAGCCTGCGGTTTTGACACTCCTCCGGCTGAAGGTTGGCCTCCTCTGGAGGCAGGTTGTCAGGGAGGTTGTTGGGAGCCCGGGCGCCATATTGAACCAGTTGTTGCTTGGTGGCGGGCAGGGTGGTTTTTGTTGTTTTTGTCTTGCTTTGCAGGGTCTTAGGCAAATGTGGTGTAAGGTCTTGTCTTGCTTGTGTTTCCTGAGCCCTTGCACAAGGTAAGTGTTATTGTTGTTTACCTTTAGAATGATTGCTGGCCCTAATTTTTTGAGTTGTAGTTTGCTTTTGTCAACATTCATGACCCAGACTTTGTCCCCAACTCCATGTCTCTGGCGGATGGGAACAAAGGGCTTTTATAAGTGTTCCTTATCTTTGGCTGCTTGTTTGCTGTTGGCCTCTATTACTTGAGGATCTGAGCAAGGGGGGACTTGACTTGGAATTTCCAGTTTGGGTCCTGTCAATGCTTGAATGATATTTGGCTGTGTGCTGTATACCAGTTCAAACGGGCTTTTCCTGGTAATTCTGTTCACTCAGGTTTGGAACACAAGTAACACAGTTGGTAGCTGATTATACCAGTCTTCAGGTCTCCTGGCGGTGAGTTTGGCTAGGGCTTGCACAAGGCTACCATTAAGCCGCTCTACGCAACCATTGGCTTGTGGATGATATGGTGTTGTGACAGTGTGTTTGACCCCATTCTCGGTGAGGTACACATTGGTGTCTTTGGAGGTCAATTCTTTGCCCCCATTGGTTATCAGGAGTTCTGGCTTTTCTAAAACTTCTGATTATTTCCTTGCCAATGAATTGTTGGACATTGTTACCGGTGTTTAGTTTTCACTGCTTGGGCTACAGGCCACCTTGTCCTAAAATTGATGGCTGTGATGATGTATTTTTTGTTGTTGTGTTTTCCTGGCATGGAGCCCACAATGTCAAGAGCCCATAACTTGAACAGTAGTTGGGTTTGAATGGGGAGTACAGACTTAGGCAGGGTTTAGCTTTTGGCAAACTTTTTGCAGACCTTGCACTGTTCTAACACTTTCTGGACATCACAGTATAGGGTTGGCCACCAGGCTTTATGTTTTAGGAATTTGTATAGATTTTGGCTCTTAGTATGTCCAAGATCCCTGTGGTAACAAAGAATGGTATTGACTTGTTGATGTGTGGGAATGTAGGGAATGGTTTTGCCATCAGACATTTTTATGTGAAGAGTCCTGTATACGTCAGCAAAGAGGTGCTTATTATTGATGACTGTTTCTTTGGTGATATTGGTTGTGCCTGCAGGGAACCCTTTGTCTTTTGTACAGAGCACTAGGAGAGACCAGTCTTGGTTGAGCCCATTCTCTCCCCTAGAAGTGCAAACATACAGGCGGGAGAGGGCGTCCGCCATGGCAAGTTTGGCCCCAGGCTTATACTGGATGAGCATGTTAAACCTTTCTAAGATTTCCATCCACTGCGCTTGGCGGCGTGACAGGTTTGCTTGTGTCTTGAAATAGATGAGTGACTTGTGATTTGTTAGTGCTGTGAACTCTTCCTGCTGTTCTAGGTAACAGCGCTATTTGACTAAGCAGTAGACAATGGCCAACAGTTCTTTGTCGTGGATTGGGTATTGACACTTGCCATCCATCAGTTTGCGCAACTTGTAGGCTACAGGCAGGAAATCACCATCACTATTCTTAATTTGTAGTACTCCCCCAATGGATGCATCTGAAGAGTCGGTTTCCATCTGGTATTCTCCGTCTTGTTTGGGGTATTGTAAGATGGGCGCTGTTGTGAGCTTTTCCTTGAGACATCTAAAACAGAGGTCAAGTTGGGAGGTCCATACAAACTTGGACTGGGCGCCTTTTATGGCAGACAAGGGGGCAATCAAGACGCCGCAGTTGGGTATGAAGCGCCGTACATAGGCTACCATTCCCAAGAAAGTGTGGAGTTCTGATTTGTCCTTGGGATGTGGCATTTTGCAGATGACTTGTATCTTCTGAATGTCGGGTTTGATGCTGTCTTTTGAGACTATGTGTCCCAAGAAGGGTAGTTGCTCTTGGAAGAACTGACATTTGGAGGGCTTGGCCAACAGTTTGTGTTGTACCAGGGTCGCAAAGACTTCCTCCAGGTTATTAGATGCTGTTCTACCAAGGGGCTGTAGACAATAATATTGTCTAGGTACACAAGGGTGTGTTTGCCTATGTGTGGCGCAAACACTTTGTTCATGAAGATTAAAAAGGTTGACGGGGCATTGGTCATGCCAAAGCTGAGTATCACTCATTTGTAGGAGCTGTACTTGGTGCAGAAGGCTGTCTTGGGGATGTCTTCCTCCTTGAGACAAATCTGATTGTAACCTGCAGTTAGGTCAATCTTGGAGAAGACGGAGGCTCCTCCCAAGGCGTCAAAGAGATCATCAATTAGTGGTAAGGGGTAACAATTCTTGATGATGACTTTGTTCAAGGCGCGGTAGTCTGTGACCAGGTGTAAGGTACCGTCCTTTTTAGCCACAAAGAATACGGCGGCCCCAAAGGGAGACTGTGAGGGGCAGATAATTCCTTTTTTCAGTGCTTTCTTGAGATAGGCGCACAGGGCGTTGTCCTTGTTTAGGGTCAGCCTGTAAATGGAATGTGCCTTGGGTACAGCCCCCCTGAGTTGGATAGAGTGCTGGATGTGTTTCTCAGGGGGTAGCCCAGGTAACGCTTCCGTAAAGATTTCTGGGTGACGGGCCACAATGTTGCAATCTTGTGGCATGGAGATGTCCTGGTGATCCTTGAAGTGTATGATTTCATACTGACAGGAGTCCCAGTCAATAGCTTTCAGGTTTTCCTTCTCATCCAAAGTCTCTGTGATGCGTACAAAGACGTGATCTTGTAGGAGTTGATCTACAGAGTCTGGGTAGATTTGATGGTTGACACCTTTGCGCTTGATGATCAGCACTGAGATTGCCCAGTCCATGTGAGGGTTGTTTCTATGCAACCAGTCTAGTCCTAGTACAATGTTAAACTTAGGGAAGTCAATGACGGGACCTTGGATGGTGGAGTGGAGGTTTTCGAGCATGATGGAGAAGGGGCATTTTCCTTTGTCATGGCAATGTGATGTTCATCAGCCAGGACCACATTTTTAATCTGCAAATGATTAGTAGCCAGCTTGAATTTGTTCACAAAGCTGCTGTTGACTTTAATTTCAATCTGCGTCCAAGTTCAATAGTGATGAGCCTGTGTAACTGAAAAAGTAAAAAGGGTAAGACATCAATTTATTGGGATGTCTGGCAATGGTGTACAGTACTGGGTCTTCTAAGGGCACTTGGATCATTGGGCATTGGTCCACGTCCTTGGGTTGGTATTCATTTTTGGGCAAGTCAGGAGTTGTGTGGGGAGAGCTTAGCTTGCTTAGTGCTCTCCCCAGGCTTTTCCCTCATCTTGGTTGCCTTGGGTGGCAGTGACACAGAAATGGGTACAATTTGATTGGCTGTTATTCCCATTCCCATTCAAACCCGTGGGTTTGTGGTTGCTGTTGTTGCTGTTACCTCCAGGAGGTGGTTGCAAGGAGCGCCCACTTGAATGTAAGTCCTTGGATCTCTCTTGTTTCCCAGTCTGTGCCTTGTGCAGAGCGTTGGAGGTTTGTTTTGCTTTTCATGCTTCACAGTACAGGCTTTGTAGGTTGGTAACTTGGTCCAGGTTCACATATCTCATCACATGCAACTTGAGAGTGTTGTAGTACATGAGGTGTGCTGCTGGGGTGTCAAAGGCCATGTCAGATGGGGCGCAGAGACAGAGTTCCTTGTAGGCGCGGGTGAGTTCCTTCACAGTGCCTATCTGAGTCAGGTTCTTTACTTGGCGTATGATCATGAGTGCTGTATCCTTGAGCACAAACCTTGCCAAGAAGTCCTGCTTGAAGGTGGTCCAGTTCTTGTCTGTGTGCTCTTTGTGCCATTTGTTACACCAGGTGCCAGCGTCATGGGTCAGACAAATGAGAATACCCACAATCAAAAACCGCTGTGGGCACTCCATCTGAGCTAACTTGATTTGGGTGGACTGAATCCATGCGGCAGCATTTTTGTTGTTGGCACCTGTAAAGGGCTCCAAGGCGGTGCTGTGAAGTCTTTTTTGCAACATAGGCGGGCATGATGGTCTTGTCTGCTGGTTGTGGTGTTGATGAGGGTGCCTGAAAGAACCCTAGGGCAGACAGGGCGTTGAAGGCGGGTAGTGGGATCACCGTGTTTTGGTAGAGAAAAAAACCATCAGGTATCTTGGTACCAGGAGTATAAGGCATCCATTTGGGCAGGAGGCCAGACATGATTCTGTCAAGGATTTGTTGGCTGCGGCGTGTGCGGGCAACAGGCAGAATTTTTCAAGATAAGGTAGGATGGAGAACCTACCTGTGCTACCAATGTTGTAACTGTGCTGTTTTAGCAGAGTTACAAGGGGAAACATATTTTGAGGATAGATAATAATCTTTATTGTGAGATAGTGATTATATAGCTATTGTGAATCAATGGATAGCAGGAACATGATTGGTGATCACACGGCTGGATGGAAGAGGAGGTGGCTTGATCCTGCTAATGTGACAAGCGCCAAATCAAGGTATCCACTGTGAGGGATCATCATTTGTTATGTTGATTGATTTGGTAATCTGAGTTGACTTCCTGTTCTGGCTTTGAGTGACTGGTTAATTGGATTGTGGGTCACAAACCTGCTTGGTTGGAACCTTGCTGGTGGATCAAGCCTGCGGTTTCAACAGGATCTAACATTATGAGTTAATCTGATGGCAATATCAAATGGCGGATACTTCATTCTAATTAGGAGCGCTGCCAATTTGACTTGCTGATTCCCAAACAAGTTATTCCTTGGCTGCAAACCTTACATGGAACTTTCAACTATGCCACCTCCTTATGGACTTATGGCTTTCCCCATATAGTATATTAATCACAATATTCTATAATAAAAAATACCTTATCTTATTATTCTGTCCTTTCTATAGAACTGTTGTCTTCCCCAATTCCAAATACTGAATCCTCATTGGTTCAGTTGCAACACCAGTTTGGGTGACCTCATGGCCCAAGAATTCAATTTGTTCCTTGAAGAAGGAGCATATAGAGGTTTTGAGTTTTAAGCCTGCTTCCTGGATTTTAATGAAGACAGCTTTGAGGTGGAACAAACAGTTGGTAAAGATGGAGCTGAACACATTAATATCATCAAGGTATACAAGGACGCAGGAGAGTTTCAGATCTTATAAGATAGAGTCCATAGCCTGTTGAAATGTAGCCAAGGCGTTGTAGAGTCCCTGGGGCATAGAAGTGGGTTCAAAAGGCCCTTCTGAGGTGATAAGTGCAGCTTTCTTTTTATCTTCAGGAGACAAGTTGAACTGTCAGTATCCTGATGCTAGATTCATAGCAGAGAAAAACTTCAATCCCCCTAATTGTCTAAGAGCATCATCAATTCTAGGCAGAGGATAAGAGTCTTTTTTGGTGAGCAAGTTCAGGCGGCAGTAATCCATCACAATGCGGTGGCCTCCATCCTTCTTTTTGAGGATCAACAATGGAGAGGCCCAAGGGCTCTGGGAGGGAGCTAGTAGCCCAGCATCTAAGAGCTGTTTAAGCTCCTTAGAGACCCAAGCATCTTCTACCCTGCTGTGGTGGTAAGGTTTGGCACAAATGGGCAGAGCATCACCCATATCTATCTGGTGAATAACCCCCTTTGCTAGACCATAGTTGGTGGGTCCAGCGGCAAAGATATCCTTAAAATGGTCTAGAATTTCCAGAACATATTTTTGTTGAATGGGTGACAGTTGTGGGAAGTCTACGGAGGTGAACAGAGAGAGAACCCGAGGGTCTCCTTCAGGCAAGTTGAAATCACTAAACGTTCCAAAGGGGTAGAAGGACACCACTTTCTCTGACCCTAATATGCAACCATGCCTGACAACCTGACCATTGGTCACCTGCATAGGCAGAGCAGTCAAGTTAGCCGACAACAGCTGCACAGGCTGCTTATGAGTCTGGTCCAAAATCCCAGGGCATAACCAAGGCTCTTCATGACTTAAGGAATCAGGTGAATATAGCTCCAGAAACAATTTTTTAGGTAGTTTTTAGGATATCTGGGAGTCTATAATAACTTGTGAGTCAGGTGGAATAGTGACAGCTGCAGGGGCAAGAAAAGGCACACCTTCTTCTGTAGGACATGAAGGAGGAAGGGAACACATATTGGAAGAATGAGTCCTGTACTTGATTGAGAAGATACCCGTGGGGTACTCAAAAACACAAGTCTTAAGACGTTTACCCAGGAGATGCAGGAGTTCTTCAAAGATTAGAGGGATCACATACCTTAAAAGCAATAGGTACCCATCTCAAAGGTTCACAATCACATTATACTCTCAAAGGAATTGAATACCAAACAGGATATTGTAGCTTTTGTTTTCTAGTACAACAGCAGGGGATGCAATAAGAAGCTTCCCAAACCTCATTGGCAGGGCGGAGTAGGCACCAATATCTCGTGTTTAGGCCATGTCAGCTGTACCATATGATTGAGTGTAGTTGAGGTCAGGAGCTAGCTTAAGTTTCTTCATTAACTTGGACAATACCACATTGGCTGGAGAGCCTGTGTCCAAGATAGTCTTGATTTTAACCTTTTAGATCAATACTTCCACTTGGGAAGTATCTTTCCCAAGGGGGGGGTAAGATAGCCAGAACGTCCTTAGTAGCTTCTAATTCCTTCTCCCATTTGACTAACACACATTGTAAGGCAGGAATTTCCTTATACACAGTCTGCAAGGGGAGATACAGTCACATTCTGAAATAGAGCTTCTGATAGTTCAGCAGCCTCTTCAGAGGAATCTACCAAGACAGGGGAACAATGAGCCTGAGCCAAGTAAAGACAAGCCACTACAGCCTTATTTTCATTCAAATATGGGTGAGTTGTAGTTGTAGTTTTCCCTGAACGTAGCTTGTAAGGGACGGAAACTGTCTCCAGGACTGCCAGCACAGAGTAGCCATAACTGTCAGACTAATTGCAGTTAGAATCTTTGGGTTCAGAATCACTGGAGAGGTCATGGAATAAGTGAAGGATAGTTGGGCCAGCCGAGAGGGAAAACTCCTTGTCAGATGGGGGATCAGGAGGAGATGGGGGGATTAGTCAGCAGAGAGTGTCTCTGCCTCTAAGCTGACCTCTCTTTTCCCGCCTGCTCTTTTGGGTCACAACCCTCTACCCAAGGGTTGGTGCAGGTACGTGAGTGGTGTCTTATTTGACCACAATTATGACATGCTTTTCTCTTAGACTGCCCACTTGAGCCTAGGGTCATAATACACAGAGTACAGGAGGTAGTTCCTGAATTGTTGGCCTTATTTTTGCGTACTATGGTACCCCCATGAGACAAGTGCATGTCCTGCAAGAGAGTATTGATACTCTTCATCAAAGTAAGAGAATCCTTGTGGGCCTTGAAGTGTAGAAATAGGAGTTGGTTCACCTTCAAAGCATTTGAACATGCTGTGTACGCTTCCCGGGGAGTTAGCTGTATACGGTGATCAACTGTTGTCCTTCAATGTAGAAACAATTGGCAAATTCAGACAGAGTCTCTTTGGGTTTAAAGGCAATATGCATAAACACATCATTCTTGACTTCTGAGCTGAGATCTCCTCCAAGTTCTTCAATCAGGAGGCGTTTCATGTCCTCCCAAGTGACAATGGAAGGGAGTTTGGGGACCACAATTTCTTGGTATGTGGGATGCATGCAAGTAGAAATATGATCCTTCTTGAGTTCATTGGTGGCCCTACACATTGAATTCTCATAAATTGTCAGAAAGGCAGCAATGGTAGAGGTTTTAGGGTCAAATATCTGTTTGAACAAAAGCTTATAATTAGGGTCAATAGACAATGAGGTGGATTGGCTGTTGTCACCTGGGTTGAAGACAATAATGTGGGGATTGCCCTCAAACTTGGATTCAGTAGCAGGCTGTCCATCCCAGAGGAGTCAAAGGCTTTCCTCTAGGGTACTCAAGGCAGAGCTGTTCTTTCCACTAATGTCTCTAGCGGTAGCGGCAGCAGCTCCAAATTCATCAATCTTAATCTGTTGCACCAATAGAGTACCAGCAATCCCATTGAGGCAAGTGGTCAGGGAAGTGGTTTGAGCATCCAAAGGTATCACCTGTTCATTAATTGTCTTGGCCAAATGATTGAGGCTTTGTAACTTTCTATTCAATGCGTCCTGCCTATCAGCAACATTATTTGTTATTTCCGCTAGCTGATCCAGGGCTAGGGCGCAGTTGACCCGGGGTTGTCCTTCCAAGCCAGGGCAACAACCATGATTTCCATGAGCAGGAGTACTAGTGACTTCAGCTTTCTCTTCACCTTCAGACTCAGAGGAAAAATTATCAGGATTAGAGAGGTGTTGTCTCAAGTAATCAATTTCTCCTCACAAGGTAGCTACTTGGTTGGTGAGCAAAGCAATGCGAGGTTCAGGAATAGGTTCTACTGGAGGAGGGTTTTACACAGAAGATTGGCGTCAAGTGGTAGCCTTGAGCTCAGCTATAACTTCTGATACCTTGGTTTCAAAGTCAGACAGGGCCTCAATAGGAGCAGTAGGTGTCACCTCAATGGATGCTACTCTATCATCCACGTAATTTTGTACTTGATACAGAGTGTTACCTAGTTCAGCCTTATCCAGACTATATTTGTGTTGTAGGTGGCAGCCCCAGGTATTGAAATGAGTGTCAGGGCCCAGAAAGCCCTGGACAATCAGCTGGCTATCCTAGAGGCAAACCCCCCACAGCTTGGGAACCCCTGCCAAGTACCTACCAGAGCCAGAAAATCCACCTTTTGACTAAAAATGGCCCAGGATTTAAGAGGCACACAAGCCTTGAATCACTGGTTTTGACTCTTTTAACAAATTTGGGCCTCTCAACTATTGGGAAATGGCATATCAGGAGCGCAATTGTTCAATCACACAATTGGGCGCTCAATCACTTGCGGGCTCTATAAATAACTATGGCACCTTGGAATACTGCAGTTCAAGCAAGGTTCATATTATGCCAACCAATGAGCACACATCCCCTGTTCCAAGTACGCAGATTCCAGAAAAAATCATAAGTTTAACTACAGCTGATGCCATCAGTTCCCTGGTGGAACTAAAAGCCTCAAAAATCACCAGCAAGTATAAATAGTGAGGAGGAGAAGCCCTCCTCACTGTTGACATCTTAATAAAGCAAGTTTATGCCCAGAAATTATTATCTTATTGAAGGAATTGTTTATTTTGCTCTAAATTAATTATTCTCTTTGCATCTATTTGTGAATCCACTACACAATACAATCTTGCCTACCCACATCCACCTGGCTATACTCCTATAACCTCTGTCTGTCCTCCCCGCACCCTTGACATGGATTATTACCACCCTCACCACCTGAATCTTCTGCCTAAAATGAAGGAGATTCCTGCTGTTCCTCCCCTACCCAATGTGCCTCCCTCCCAGGACTTCAGTAAGTTGGGGTTTCTCCACATCACAGTATTAGCTGGCCAACCAGGTCCTGCCCCATATTGGGAGTTGGCGCCCTCTTGCTACTCTGTCAACTATCTGGTCTGTATTGCGCCTATTGTGTACATGGCCTTCCAGGCCCGGCCTGCCTCCCCTGTGAGTTCCCAGTCATACTCTGGTATGGGCCGTGACAGTATGTCAACCATATCAAAACTAGTAACCCTGGCCCCTATTCTTCTTTGATTATAGGGGCATCTTGCATGCTTTTATTTTTGATCTCAGCTTACTACCTAAGACAGTATATAACCAAGAAACAAGAAAAGAACAAAAGCAAAGAAGAGATTGTTGTCAAGCCATCTCAGGTTCAGACTGTGACCATCTCCACCTTGAACCAGAATACTGCCGCCCCCATGACCTTTCCTGACCTGCCAAAATTGGACTTGGCTGGCTTCAGGAAAGGAACAATCATGATAAACACCTTGTTCTGTGCCCACCCTGAGAGCTTCAGAGACAACACTCAGAAGGTTATGATGGTGGCTGCCCAACTGAAGGATGATGCCAGAGAAACCTTCCTGACCAGCCTTGAGGAAGACCCAGACCTCATACTCTCCTACAACCAATTCCTGGAGAGAATGAACTCTGCAGCCACCCCTGCTTGAGACTAGTTCCAAGCCTACATGGGACTTATCCACCTGATCCAAGGAAGGGACAACCTGGAGACCTACATACAATGATTCCTACACCTGGCTGAGCCAGCCAAAATTCCTAATAACATATCAGGCCTGCATTTCAGAAACAGTCTGAACCCACACCACACCAGCCTAATGAGATACCACCAATGTAATCTACCCAAAGACAAGCTCCTGGCTATTGCCTGAGGCATGGACTTCAGCCAACCACAAGGATACCACACTGGTCAACACCGGAGCAACCAGACCCCTGGTGCCAGTAGGCCCTGGTTGAACATGACCACTGAAGAGTATCAACACCACGTCAGAAGTAGACTATGCTTCTATTGCCACCAGAGCGGCCACTTATCCAAGGATTGCACTAGATGCTCCAACAGAACCCAAGGGGCCACCATTTCAGCAATAAATAATGCTTCTCAGTCTTATCCTATCATTGACACTACTTTATGTTAACATGACTATGAGGTGAGCACTGTAGCCCTCCTAGACAGTGGGGCAACCCTCAATTACATGGAACATAGTCTAGCTGAGAAACTGGGTGTACCAATTCAGGGAAACTCTAGACTGGTAACCTTGGGTAACAAGACAACAGACCTGTCTCACAAATGCAAAGAGCCCGTCTCCATAAAGCTAAATGGGAAACTACTGCCCAACAGATTCCACATTTCAAGAATCTTCCCAAACCTGTATTAATAGGCTTTGAATGGTGGGTTGACCACCAATTAAACTTGGACTATAAGAACCATCAGGTGACTGTCACTAATGAGAGCCAAACCTTAGAGGTTCCCTGCTTTAACCCTCAGCAGACCCCCAAGCTAAACAAAATCACCATGGAATCCTGCAAAGCCAAGATCCCAAAATGTTTGAAGCCTTGGGAGTCCGTCTTCTCAGAAGAAGAAGACACCACCTTGCCTAAACACAGCCAGTTTGACCATGCTTTCAATCTCCTCCCTGAAACGCATCCTAAGCATGGACTGGTCTACATTTGTAACATGAAGGAACAAGCTGCCCTAAGAGAGTACTTGGACAAGATGTTGAAGATTGGATACATACATGTCTCCAAATCCCCTTGTTTATCCCCCTTACTGTTTTTATAAAAAGAAGGGCAGCAACCTACATCATTGTGTCAATTACCAGGACCTAAACAGCATCACTGTAAAGAACTGATATCCTGTACCTAATGCCAAAGACTTCTCAGACCAGCTTTCAGGAGCCAACATCTTCTAAAAGGTTGATTTGAGAAATGCCTTTAACTATATCGGGATCAGGCCTGGTAGCAAGGAGCGCCTTTTGGGGAAGCTTTAAATCTGGAATTAAGAAATAAGAGAAGTATCTTTTATTGGATAATATTTTAGACTTATATAGATTTGGCTGTGGTGGATATTCAGTTGGATCAACCCTTAGGGTTGGTCATGTGCGGGATGGGTTTGAGCCACTGGATACTTAGACAGTCATGTGATATTGCTTGGTTGCTATTCTTGGTATGTTAAACAGTATATTGGAAGGGCCCCAAATTGGGCAATGACTGGATGTTGAGTAGGTTGACAGTAGCCAGAATACTTATACATCCAGATCCTTGACACCCCCTTAAATGGTTACTCTGGTACATCAGGAGAGGGCTTTGTCTTAACGGCTGCCGCCTGGTGTTCCTAGAGTTGTTTGCTAGTTGGTACCAGTCTGGTTGAGTGTTCTCCTTTGCTAAGGCGGAGACAGATTCTGTGATATTTCTTGACAATAGGGGTTTTGGAACCTTGGAATTTCACTAGATAGGTGTTTTGGTCTGGTCTGTACTTGATGATTCTTCCTGGTCCTCTGTGTACTGAGTAAAGCTTTTTTCTGTTTCCAGCTAGGACCCAGACAAGGGAGTCAATGGGAAGTGGTTTCTCTGTGGAGGTTACCTTTTGTGTTTAGGGCCTTTTTATTTCTGCTATTTTAGCTTTGAGTTGTATGTGTTGTAGATTTGGTACTTTTTCTATTGTGGGGAGTTTCCCCGGGGGATCTTTATGTATGGCTGCTTGTTGTGGTTGAATATTTCTGGTTTGTATCTGTATGTTAGTTCAAATGATGAGTAGCCTGTCCCTTGATTGGTGCAGACCCGGGATACTAGTAATGCATGTTTCACATGTAGTGGCCATGTGTCTTTGGATTTGCCATCTATTATTTTCTCTAGGGTCCTGATAAGACTGCCATTTAGGCGTTCAACTCTGCTGTTGGCCTGTGGCCTGTAGGGCAAGGTTGTGGAATGTTTAATGGTTTTGGATTTTAACTAGTTGTTTACTATGTGACCTGATAACTTGGTTGCTCCATTAGTTATGATGTAGTCTGGTGTGCCCTAGTTGGCTATGATTACTTTGTTAAAGAATTGGTTTATGTTTTCTGCTTTGTGGTCCTTTGTTGCCCAGCAGATGGGCCAGCGTGTGTCAAAGTTGTTGGCTACAATTAGGAAAACATTGGTTTGTCTTAGTTTCTGAGAAGGGGCCCACTACGTCTAGTCCCCAAACCTTGAATGGTTCAGGGTCAAGTATTGGGTTGACCATTGACTGTGGAGCCTTTGTGCTGGTGTATTTCTCACACACTGTGAACTTTTTCAGAACATCAATTATATATTGTTTGAGATTGGGCCACCATACTATCTCTTTTAGCGTGAGGTATAGGTTGTTAGCATTTGTATGTCCTATTAGGCAGTGGTGTCTTAATATGGTGTCAACTATTTGTGCAATTGGGATGTATGGAACATGTTTGTCATTAATTTTCTGGTATACAGTGCCATTTGATACATGGAAATACTTTTTGTTCTTTACTAATGTATTGTGGGTCAGTTGATGTGTTTAGGGGTCTTTCCCTTTGGTTTTATACTCAGTGTTGTACAGGTTAGGCCAGTCAGGGTCCAGGTGGTCAGGGTGATCATCTCTAGGCTGACATAGTCTAGAGAGAGCATCAGCCGTGACCAGCTCTGCCCCTTTTTGTATTGGATGCCCAAATTGAGCAGCTCTAGCAGGGACATCCATTTGGCTTGTCTCTGTGCAAGTGCGTTCTGAGTTTTGAAATATATTAAGGATTTGTGGTTAGTTAGCACTCAGACGTTTAAGTATCCTTTGAGATAACATCTCCATTTCTTGCATGTGTGATATATTTCTAGCAATTCCTTATTGTGTATTGGGTATCTCTGCTCAGTGTTGGTCAATTTTCTGCTTTCATAACATACTGGCAGAAAGTCTTTCTACCCTGGCAGATGCGCAGGACTGCGCCAATGGCGGTGTCACTGGCATCTGACTCAAGCTTGTAGCACCCATTATTATTAGGGTATTGAAAGATTGGTGCTTTGATCAGAGTTTTTTTAATAAATGGAAATTCTTGTCACATTCTGGAGTCCAGATGAATATTTTTGGCATTACCCTTGATTAAGTCATTGATTGGTGCAGTTAGTTTTCCGCAGTCTTTGATGTAGTTCCTTAGGTAAGCTACCATACTGAGAAAACATCTAACTTGTTTAAAGGAGGTGGGGCTTTGCATGTTATTTATGGCTTTAATTTTATCTGGGTCTGCTTTAATGCCACCATCAGAGATAATGTGGCCCAAGAACAGGAGTTCCTTTTCCATAAATTGGCACTTACTTGGTTTTGCATAAATTTTATGCTTTGCAAGACAATCAAGTGTCTTGCAGACATGTATGAAGTGTTCCTATTTTGTTTTTGAGAATATGATGATATTATTGAGGTAGCATAATGTATTTGAGAGGCCATTTAGCGCTTGGTTCATCATGGTGACAATTGTTGTGGGGGCATTGGGTATCCCAAAGTTCATTTATTCAAGTTGCCCAGAAATCTCTAACTGGTACAACGGGCTTATAGGGCCATAAAGAAATAATCAAGCAAAAGAAAAATGACAGTCTAAGGGGGAGGGGACAAGGAAACCAAAGGGCCTGGGGAAAAACCTTGAGGGGAAGGAGGGGGAGGGGCATGGGGCGTCTGGATCACTTCTGGAAGGACAAAGGCGGCCTGTTTTTTCTCTGGAAAGAGGATCAAGCTAGGGGTTGATGATCACTCTTCTGCTAGCTCCCTGCATAATGTACTGGAAGTATTGCCAAAGAAGACCTGGCTTATGATCCATCCAAGTTTGTGCACTATGAGGGAGTTTGGGGCTTGTGCTAAATGTTGAGTGACAACAAAAGATTTGATGACAGCAGAGTGAATCTTCAACAATGTGGTGTGGAATCCTGCTGCCCTGAAGGAATCAGGAGTGCAGGAGGAGGGTCTATAAAAAACCAGTCTACTTGCAGCCCCTCCATGTGTGTGGGGCATGGGCGTGCCAACTGGAGAATTGTGCAGGCTGCCTGTCATACTCTTATGCTGTGAGGGCATTCAAAGAACCTGTGTAATACGGTTTCAGGTGCCCCACATCTGTTGCAGGTGAGGTTTGGGCAGTTGCTGCGGTCAGCTGTGCGGTATACCCTGCCGAGAATCTTCCATGTGTTTGTCTGCATTTTGAGGTTGATCATATCCTTGTGGCAGTACTGCCAGAAAAAGATTGCCTTGAGGCTTGTGTTGTTGTATGGAAGTACCTTCAATTTCTCTGGGACTGCCACTGGTCTTGAGGGTTCTGGAATGGGTGCCCTAGGGTGGGCAGGAAGGCCCATGAACATTGATTGCCATACCAGTCCAGCCCTTCCTCTATGGGTGGTTGCAGGTCTGAATGAGCTGATCCTCCAATATTTTTATATGTTGATAGCATATCTTTCCAGAAGGCTTCCATCCTTTGGGGGCCTTTTTTGATTTTACTCTTGATAACAAGTTGTTGAGGATGTGTTGCTTGTGAGCTGGGTTTTGGCCCAGAGCCTTGGCCCATTGTGTCCTAAAGGCGTTGGTCCAGTGGGGTTCTGATGCATTGGTGGAGAGTACCATAGACATTGTTTGTCCAAAGATCTTGGCTGAGGCCCGTTGACATCGCATAAACCCAGTCCAACCCTAAGCTTGTTGCCAATCAGCTTTGTGGTGGTAGTTGGCTGGGTGCTTGGTCTCCAAAGCGTGTGTTGAACCATCTTATTGAGGCTCCTGAAGAACTGTTGGGATAGGAGAAAGAGCTGGGCAGTGTACCAGACTTTGAGTACCCCAGCATATTTAAAAGTTGAACTCTGCAGATCTGGGTTACCAGGTTGCATTGCCAGGAGGACATGGAGCTGGAGACAGCACTGAGGATGACTGATTCCATAAATGTGTGTCAAAACCTTCCACCTTGACCCATGTGCCCAGATGGCACACCGTGTCTCTGGTTGGCTTGATGGCAAGAGGGGGGATAAAGCTAGGGCTTTCTATGATGATGGCCTGTGACTTGTTGGTGTTCATTTTAGCCTGTGAGAGTTCAGAGTAGTCCTTGAATGCCTTTGTAAATATGGATACATCACTTTTGGATACCAGTCTAACAATGCAATCATTTATACAGGCCTTGATTGTGAACGGGTCTTGACCATATGTCTGCAGACCCAACAGTTTGGTGCTAAGTGGTGTATCCATAGGTCAATGGCCAGGTTGTATAGAAGAGGGCTAATAGGGTCTCTTTGACGGAGGCCTTGGGATAGGAAGACCTCTTCTTTCTCCTCATGAGCCATTGCCACTTGGATGGATGATTCTTGTATAAGAGATCTCAACCAGACCCTAAAGATTTCAAGACCAAGTGGGCTGAGAGGCACACATCAAGGTATGGCCATAATACCCTATCATATGCCTTTTCTTGGCCCAGGAAGATAGCAATACCATTCTGTGAGTTATCCCGTAGTATATTTTTTGACTGTGTTCACATTGTTGGCAATATTGCAGCCCAGAGTAAATCTGTGTTTATTAGGGTGTAGCCAGAGGGATTATTTTGCACATCCTGGCAACCAGAATTTTGCAAAGTAGCTTCTGGTTGGTGTTAAGGAGTGTGATAGGCTGCCAGTTCTTTAGTTATGCTCTTGATCCCTTCTTGTGAAGCATAACTGTCAGGTCATTGCCACCTCCTGGGATGGTAGACCCATTTCTTAAGGCCGCGTTAAACAAGTCCAAAAGAACTTTTCTGAAGAGGGTAAAATGGTGATGATAAAATTCATATGGCAGCCCATTGGGCCCAGGGCCTTCTTTTTTGGTGCCATGTGAATGGCTTCTTCCATTTCAATAGGGAGGTCAAGATATTTCATTTTGGGAGTTGCTGTAACCATTTCTAGCCATTTCCTGAGGGCCTCAAGATTTGGTTCCCTTTCTGAGGCATATAAGCTGCTGTAGAAAGCGTGTGTTGTGGGAAAACCCCTTCCTTTGAGGTATGAGATATGCCTTTATCAACAACTTCTTATAGAGTCATCTGTGGGCTCCTAGTCTTGTATATGGCAATAAAGGCTTTGTGGGCTGTTCACCCTTAATTGCTAAAGAGGTCACCGCCTGAAGGCAGGCTAGGTTGGATTGGTTCTGTTCAATCCTAGCCAAT
Organism: Entomophthora muscae; assembly: GCA_014839935.2. Classification (NCBI taxonomy): domain Eukaryota; kingdom Fungi; phylum Entomophthoromycota; class Entomophthoromycetes; order Entomophthorales; family Entomophthoraceae; genus Entomophthora; species Entomophthora muscae. The sequence goes on from QTSX02004269.1 coordinate 177,172, forward strand.
TTTTCCCAGGCCGCTTGCCAGGCAGCCGCCCAGCCTGCGTTTTTTTGGCATGTTTGCCTCCAGGTGTCAAATGGTATTGGTTATATATTTTTTGTAAGCCTTCTTAGCAGTCATGAGCCAGGAAGATTATTTTTGAATCTGTTCATTAACATTGGCTTTAATGGCAGCCCATTGGTTCGCCTGCTCATGTTTTTTTGTTGATCTCAATGTCCAAGTTATTGATCATCCAATCCATTGTCAGTTTGAGTTGTTTGGGAGCATACAAGATTGTTGCGTGGCACATGCCATATGGTCTCCTAACCTAATAGTGGCGCAGAGGAGTCTGTGATCAAACCCATTGATTTTCACTGGAAAGTGTGGAAACGCAATGGCCACCAAGCCCAGGGAAATGAATATATAGTCAATGCGGGAGGCAGAGAACTCTATTATTTCCACAGGGTTAATCCAAGTCATTATTGCAGTGTATCCTGCCTCAAAATTTGCAATGCCAATAAGTCCCAAGCCCTGTTGCCAGTCTTTAAACAGGCCTGTGTAGTCCAGAAGGGGGATAAGTGGAGCCTTGTATGCTGGGAGCAGCCAAGATTTGAAGCCCCCAACATATATGGTATTTGAAGATAACTCAATCTGTCTGAGTTGAGTAAAAAAGATTGCTTTTTCCTTGTGGACCAACGGGCTTTAAATAACTGAAAAGCAAAAATTATCATCTTTGCTGCCCATATCTGCCATTAGGAGTCTGCCGTTCAGGTGTGTATGTTTGTTTGTTTCTTTGATGATAGAACCCCATCATATCCATATGCAACATTTCTTGGACCAAAGGGTAGTGTGTGGTAGCATGAGCCGCTGAAAACTTGGCCCGGCCTCAGAGCTGCAGTTGACTTCAGTCAGGCCAACTAAATCAGCTTTGAGGGAGAGCAGGATGTTTTTTCTTTGCCTGGGACTGGGAGCATGAAAATCCTGCAATGTTGAGCATTCCTATTTTGATTGTGGTTCCAGTAGCCACTATGCCAATGTGGCCCCACTGGCGGTAGGATCACTATTGTCATTGGCTGTAGAGTCTCTTGGTTTCTTATTCACCTTAGACTTGATAGGCTCCCCAATTGGATATGGGTATGTCTTGTAAATCACGCAATTAACACTATTTTTATATGGCCTTCAAATATTGATAGCTGCAAAGATTTGGCTGGGTTTGCTTTCAATTTTGGATATTCCTTGCCTTTTGTAAATGGGTCTGGTTTAATATCCATCCATTCTGGTTTATTTTACTGTCTATGCATGATCCTGGTATGACTTTGTCCCAAGGTGAACCCTTCTGCCACTCTGTCTTCCTAATGAGTGATCACCGTTCCTTGTCTACTATTTAAAGTAGAATAATTTCTTATAATAAAGACAAGATTATCCACATTTGTGTTTGCTTTAATAATCTTCAAGCTTTTTCATGTTCTATTTGTCAAAAGGACTTTCTCTTATTGTTTTCCAGTAAATTAAGGTATGTGCCCTTAATTTTGCTCTTAAGGCTAACCCAAGGCTAGCTTTGAACCTCAAATCTTTTGTTATAAAGATTTCCCGCTATGTCCTCCTGGATGTTGTCCCCAGGAGCCAAACACAACAGTATTGATTGGTTATTGCAGCAAGTTTGGTCTGGGCTTTGTGTCTTGTCTGCCTCCCTCTTGTGCAGAAGGTGCCTGATTGTAAGTGGGTGGAGTTTGGGCTTTTGCATCTGCATGTTCTCTTGGGCCTCTGTGGAATGGGAATCAGCCAATAAAACTTGGGCCGGGTTTTCCAGGGGTTCCTGTTCCATCTGGGCTGGGTTTTCTATTAGCCCATTCATTTCAGTGTCATTAATAGACTTGGTCTCTTGCACATGCATTTGTGTGGTTTGGAGTGCCTCTGCATGGTCAGATTTAGGTACCACCATTGATTCTGATTGAGGCTGTGTTTAGGCCATTGCATGATCCCTTTTCTGGCGCAATGTGATTGGCTTGACCGCCTCATACTCAGCCATGGTGCCCCAGGCTAGGGCTACAAGATCATTGGCCTGGGTACCAGTTAGCTCAGTGTTCTGGGGCTCCTTGGGGGTGTCTTGTTCCGTGGCCTGGACCCCTGATATGGTTGTGGGGCAGATAGCCTCTCTGTAGCCAAGCGCAGAGCATAGCACACAAATAGGCGGGGTTTGCTCTGAGAATACCTTGAACTCGTCACTCATTGTATCATTGATTTTCAGAATGGTTGCACAACATGAGATGAACAAAATTCTGCAATTCTCATATGGCTTGATCATAGCTATTGCCTTTGCTGTAGCCAGGTGCCCCATGTATGAGTTCTTTAGCAGCTCAAACTGCACAATTTTCTCATACTTGGACAGTCCTTCTTTAAGCTGAGATTCCACCTCCTCTCTAGGCATGTCCAAAGGCAGGGCCTCAAAAGACATAAAGAGTGTGGTGTCCTGGTTGAATCTGGTGCGTGGAGTGGGCAGGACCGTCTGGGTCTTCTTCCTCTTGGGATTGGTAATCTCAAGGGTGAAGTTCTCCTCCAATGCTTGATCTGCATCTTCCTTACAGAGGAAGCCCAAATCAAAGAAGTCCTTGAGAGGGCTCTGGTGGAGGGACACCGCCTTTGGATAAGCTGTGGCTATTGCCTTGGCTGCCTCTTGGATCTTAATGGGGTTGCCTCCAGAGTTGACTCTGATCCCATGAGAGACAGAGGACTTGGGGAGGTCTCTGGTGATGTCCTGAAACCATTGTTCAGAAGTGATAAACTTGAGCCACCCTTAAGATGGCACAAAGGGTCCCTTCTTGGTGGTTCTGGCAAAGTATGCCAGTTGGTCCTTGACAGGGTGCTTCTGACCCTGGACCACCTTGGCCCAGGATCTGGTGTTTTTGTTATTCATACATTTCTTTTTAATAAAAGCCCTGTTTAAACTAAGACTCTTATGCGCTTATCACTTGCTTTTAAACTCTCAATTCTAAAAAGTGGTATTGAGCTGATCAAGAAAGGTGTCATCCCAAAGTTCATTTATTCAAGTTGCCCAGACATTTCTGACTGGTACAACGAGCCCATAGGGCCATAGAGGAATGATCAAAATTCTTGTATACAATAATAAAAAAGAAAAAGGAAGAGGGGGCAAGGAAACCTACAGGGAAGGAGAAAAATCTTGGATGAAGGAGGAAGATGTGAAGGGGAAGAGTGCTTTGAGCTATATATCCTACACTGGGGGTAATATAACTTTTAGGATTTTGGATGGTGGGTGCCGTCAGTCCAGATTGAAATGATATTGATCCCAGAAAAAAACCGGGCCAGACAAAATTTGGGCCTTTGGCCCGCATTTTTTTGTTGCTTGATTCCATCTGTTGTGTGAACAGTGGTGTGTGTGCCGTTTGGAAGGGGCAAGATTTGGGCTAGAACCCCATTTTGGGCCCTAATGACATAGAACATGAGTTGAAACTTGGCAGAAGGTCCAGTTGAAATGTGCTGATCCGGAACAATCCGTGCAAAATTCCCTTTGGCCGGCTGCCCGTGTTTTTTTGTTGAGCAGCCTGATACAGATTTTGTGTGGCTAAATCTGTGTGCAGCTATGGTTTCAGGGACAATACCTAGGGTTAGCACCCCAAAAATGGTGGGATGTAACCTCTAGGGCTGGTGTGCTGTGGAGTGGTAGATCAAGGGGCTAGTAACTGATCCAAATTAACCCAGGCCATTAGCCCTTGGGCCTTCCAGCCAGATTTTTTTGTTGGAGGGCTGAGCCTGTTACAGGATGATTCATTATGTTTGTGGCTCTGATAGGGTGCAGAATTGCAAGGCTGTGCCCTCAGTATAACTGGTAGATCACACATGAGTACCAGTCTGTGGAGAATGTGGCTTTCACATTTTGTTGATTGCTGGGCCACGTTTTAGAATTGCTGACCCGCCTTGGATTGTGTGGCGTTATGTGGTAAAGATATAAAGGGTCTGATGGTGGAATGTGATGTTCAATGAGAGCAAATAAGGTGTAATTTTGTGGGCCGCATTAAACCAAAAAATGTGGTCCTTTGGCCCAGTTTTTTGTTACCAATTTTACTTCCATGCTTGACTTCTGCTATGGTAAGCTCTTTTAATCTAGATGCAGCTTCTTATGGTCCAATTATATCTGGGAGAGTCAAAACCATAAATTGGCATTGCTCAAAGCAGTCATTAGTGCATCTGGGCCAATTGGCACTGCTTTAAGGTTGCAGGAGAATCCTATTCATGCCTGGGACTAGGGCCGGAAATCTTGCAGAAGAGTTTTTCCCATTGGTGAGGTCCATTAGTCACTATACATTAGTGACACCACCAGAGGTAGATCCACTGCTGTCATTAGCTGCTGTATCCTTGGTTTTTTTTGGGTGCCCTGGACTGTTTGGGATCCCCTGCTGTGTAAGGGGATAGCTTAGTTACTGCGGCAAGTTTGGTTTGGACCTTGCATCTTGGTCTTCCATTATTCTGTGCAGAAGGTGCCTGCTACTGATTGGGTGTATCCTGGGTTTGGGCTTGCAGCAAATACTTTTGGGCCACTGCATTGTGGTGACTATCCAAATAAACTTGGCCCAGATGAATCATTAATTCCTGGGTTTGTGCCTGCTGCAAATTCTCTTGGGCCACCACATTGTGGTGACTGTCCAATAAAACTTGGGCCGGGTTGGCCACTAATTCCTGCACCGCCAGTTCTGTGATTTCCATTGGTTCATCAACCACATTGCCATGAACTTCCTGGGTCTCATGTGCAGGCATTTGCATGGGTTGAGGTGCCTCTTCTTGGGCACATTCTGTCTCCTTGATTGGTTGAGGCTGAGACAAATTTTGAGCCTTTGCATGAGCCTTTTTCTGGCGTGATGTGATTGATTTTCTAACTGCATACTCAGCCATGGTGCCCCAGGCCAAGGCTACAAGAGCATTGGATTAGGACCCAGTTTGTTCACTATTCTGGCGCTCCTTGGGGGTGGCTTATTCTGCGGCCCAGACTCCTTCTATGATTGTAGGGCAAAGGGCCTCTCTGTGGCCAAGGGCTGAGCACAGCTCAAAGATGGGCGGAGTTTGCTCATGAAATACCTTGAACTTGCTACTAAGGGTGCCATCCTTCTTGAGAATGGTTGTGTGATGGGGAATAGATGACAAGCTGTCATCTGCAAAGGGTTTGATCATGGGCATGGCTTTTTGGTGTGGTCAGGTGGCCCATGTAAGGATTCTTGAGCAGTTAAAACTGCACTATTTCTCCATACTTGGTCAGCCCTTCCTTGAGCTGGATTTTAACCTCCCCTCTGGGCATATCCAATGGCAAGGCCTCAAAAGAATAAAGAGAGTTGTATCTTGATTGAACCAGGTGCGGGTGGTTGGTAGGACTTTCTGGGTTTTCTTACCCTTGGGGTCAGTGATATTAAGAGTGAAGGTTTCCTCAGCTGCCTGATAAGCATCCACTTTACAGAGGAAGCCAAGATCAAAGAAGTCCTTCATTGGGATTTGGTGAAGTGACACAGCCTTGGGGTATGCTGTGGCAACTGCTTTTGCTGACTCCTGGAACTGAATAGGGTTGCCTCCAAAGTTGAATCTGATCCCATGGGGCACAGGGGACTTGGGGAGGGCTCTGTTAATGTCTTGGAACCATTGCTCAGAGGTCACAAACTTCATCCATCCTTATGATGGAACAAATGGTCCCTTCTTGATGGTTCTTGTGGGGCTCACCAGTTGGCCCATGACAGGGCGTTTCTGGCCCTGGACCACCTTGGCCCAGAATCTGGAGTTGTTGGTTGCCATACCTTTCTTACCTATAATAAAAGCCTATATTAAACATAGAATCTTATGCACTTTGATTGCTTTATTAATGCTTAGATTCCAAAAAGTGGAGCTAAGCTATGAAAGAAAGGTGGCATCCCAAAGTTCATTACTTTACATTCAAAGGATCCAAAATGTGTAAAGAACACAGTTTTTGGTATGGCCTTTTCCTTTACTTTAACCTGGTTGTAACCTGAGGTAAGGTCAATTTTGGAGAAAAATTTAGCTCCTTAGAGTCTTGCAAACATGTCCTCTATAAGTGGTAGGGGATATTTATTCTTTACTGTGCTTGCATTTAGTGCTTTGTAGTCAGTTACTAGATGGAGGGTGCCTTCCTTTTTCTTTACAAAGAACACTGCTGCCCCCAAGGGGATTCAGACAGGTAAATGAATCCTTTTTCTAGATTGTCCTCAATATGGGTTGTGAGAGTTTGGGTCTCAATGGGGGAGAGTCTGTAGAGGGGTGCAGGTTTGGGCATGGCTTTACATAGGTCAATGCCATGTTTGACCTCCCGTTTGGGGGGTAGTTTTATTAGCTCTTCCTTAAATACATGGGTGTATTTATTTAGAAGTGCTGGGTGTTCTGGGCATTGGATTTTGGTTGTTTGGATGTTATTGAACTCAGTGTACCTCATTATGTGGAGGTTACCATCTTTGGTTAGATGTTCTGAGTCATCTTGGTTTATGACCTGGACAAATACTGTGTCTCTTAAACTATGACATTGTAGCAGGTTGGACTGGTTCACCCAAATGAGCCCCAGTGTATGTTGGAAAACAAAAACCATGGCCATTAAATGCAACAGAGTCAACTTCAACATCCTCAAAGAACCCAATGACCTTATTCTATGTTGTTCATGACAAGCCCTTTGATGGACGTTTGAATGCCTTTGAGGGCAATTCTGAATGGAGTTGTTTTGCCTTCAATTAGAATCTTTGATTTTTCTGCCATTCTGGCGTATTTATAGCTGGATTTGAAAACTGGTATTTTTTATTTGGTCACAAATAGTTTGTTAACTATAGTATGTTTTTCACCAGAGTCAAATAAAAATTTATGTGTATGTGATTTGTAAGTGCATGGGTAGACAAGAAGTTGTGAGCAAACTTTAATTTTTAAGTTCATAAAAATGGAGGATTGTGGGACATGTGGGATGCAAGCAGCAAAGTTTGTTCCTTGGTACAGTTTCTTGCCAAGTTGGATGGAGACAGGGGCACTTAAGCCTTTTACCTCTCCTCTTTTCCCTGTTCCTCTGTTTTGAGACCTTCAGGACAAAGAATGTGGGGTCAGATTCATAGTGGGTTGCTGTTTCAGCATTGTTTACTTTGGTGGTGATCTCTTTCTTGGGGCAGGAGTGATTTGCACTTTGCGCTTTGACTGCAATTATCATTGCTACAATTGGAGTTACTGTTGCTATGATTGGTGTTTTGGTGCTTGTTACCATTGGAATTTTCTCTGCCATTTCTGTTGGAGGAGTGGTTGCTGTTGTGTGCAGCATATTTTATGTTTGCACATTTTTACTGTGTGCTTGGCTTCTGCAATATGTGCAGGAATGGAGGTGTTGGCCTCTGGACAGATGAGGGCAGCAACAGAGGGTTTCATTCTGTTGATTAATGAGTCTCTGGTATGTACGTTGTCAGCTTGTGCTGGGTTTTGGATTTTGCATTGTATTTCCTCAAACTCATTAGCGTAGGCTGTGATAGTGGTCTTTTGATGAAGATTGCTGAGCTGTATTACAATGTCTTGGAGGGATTTGGTGACATGGAAATTGTGTATGGTGTCTGCTTTGAACTCTTCCCAGTTGTTAAGCTGGTTTTCAGTTTATGAGCCAACCAACATAGCAAACCAGTTAGCCACGGTCTTGTACAGGCGCTTGCTGGCTTCCTGGACCCATTTTTTGTGGGGAATGTGGCTGGCGCGGAGTTTAGCAGCTGAGTGGTCTAGCCAGTTGATGACATTTTCTTTGTTTTTACCAAAAAAACTTGTTGATACCAATGTATTTGGTGTTGGTAACTTCACCTGTGATAGGTGGTTGTGTACTTGTTTGTGGTTAAAGAGAGCAACTTTATTGAATTATCTTGGCACATACTTTGGACATGACCAGTCCTTTGAATACAGTGCATCCACTAGGTATATCTTTGTCAATGTTGTGGGCTCATAAGTATGTTTTCCAGGTCTCCTGGAATGTGGCCTAGTTGAGTACGTGAGCAAAGGTGGGCGGGTTTTGGTCAGTCATTTTCTCTTACATGGGAGTGGTCAAAAAACTGTAGCTGCTATCAGTGATAAGGAGCACCTTTTGGGGAAGCTTCAAATATGGAATTAGGAAAGAAGAGAATTATCTTTTATTGTATAATATTTTAGACTTATATAGATTTGCCTGTGGCGGAGATTTAGTTAGATTGAATCTAGGGGTTGGTCATGTGCAGGATGGGTTCAAGCCACTGGATACTTTGACAGTCATGTGATATTGCTTGTTTGCCATTCTTGGTATGTCAAACTGTATATTGGAAGGGCACCAAATCAGACAATGACTGGATGTTAAATAATTTGGTAGTAGCCATAATGCTTGTACATCTAGATCCTCAACACTGGCAACAAATAAAAGACCACCTTCAAGACTAGACAAGGCCTCTACAAATACTGGGTATGTTGTTTGGGTTGTGCAACACACTCATCACCTTTCAAATCATGGTGGACGTGGTCTTGGGAGGACTCAAGGATCAGTGTTGTTTAGCCTACTTAGACAACATCCTCATCTACAGTTGCACCCCCAAAGAGCATGTCAAACTCCTTTAAGCTGTCCTACAACGCTTCAAGGAACACAGGCTCTTTGTTAAACTCCAGAAATGTGAGTTCTCCCAAGAAGAAGTAGAGTTTTTGGGCTACAATGTATTGAAAGGAGGGGTTGAAATGACACCTGACAAAACAGAGGCCATGACGTCATGGCCTGAACCTAAGAACTGCAAGAAGATAAGAAGTTTCCTGGGCCTGGCAAACTTCTGCCAGGAATTTGTCCAAAATCTTTCTTCCATCTGCTTGCCCTTGACCCTCTTACCTCTAAAAAACGCCCCTTTGTGTGGAATGACGCTGCCAAATCCGCCTTTGTGTTGCTAAAAAACGCCTTTGTGTCTGCCCCTGTCTAGTAAAAGCCAGTTTACAATAAGCTTTTAACTGTGGAAACAGACGCCTCTGACTTTACATTGGAGGGTGTTGCTTCAGGAGGGGCATGATAGTGAGCTGTACCCTGTAGCTTACTACTTGAGGAAGTTCACTCAACCTGAGTTTAACTACCTCATCTATGATAAAGAGATGCTTGAGTCATTCAGTTCTTGAAACATTGGAGAAGATACTTGTGTGACTCCAGTCATCCAGTGAGAATCATGACTGACCACAATAACCTGATATACTTTTTTAAACCGCAACAACTGAATCAGCGTCAAGCTAGATAGGCACTATTCATAGCAGATTACGGTTTATCAATCAGCTATAAACCTGGAAAGATCAACATTGTGCCTGATGTCCTAAACCAAAGAGCAGAAATTTTCCCTAGCACCAAAGAGATCAAGGAATTCAACACTAAATCCTTGCTATCACCAAACATGATTGAGCCAATGCTTATATTCCTGGGACTAGCCAGTAGAAAAGAAGAAATCCTTTTACTCAGACTGTAGACCAGCACTGCATCTCTATCATGGAAGACTTAAAGAAGGATATCAACAGTTGATGCTACCAAACAGGTTACTCCTTACATGAAAACACCCTACAGCTACACAGACGCACCTACATACCAGAAGGTTCACTGTGCTTAGAGACACTGAATGAAATACCACAACTCCCCCATGTTAGGACACCCCGGGCATACAATGACTCTCAAAAGAATCCAGAGAACCTACCTGTGACCCAGGATGAAGCCAGAAATTGAAGAATACCTCAGTGGCTGCAAGACATGTAGACGTACCAAGCCTAAGTGAGGAATGTTAGAAGGATACCACAACCCCTTCAGATTGCAGAAGGCCCTTGGAAGTCAGTATCCATGGACTATATTGTGGAGCTACCTAATTCAAAAGGATTCAATTTCATTCTTGTAATTGTCAATTGTTTCACCAAAATGGCTCACTTCATTCTAAAAACAACCAAAGTAACATAAAAAAGTTTCACCCTATTCTGGAACCAAGTATTAATGAACCACAGACTCCCATAGGAAGTAGTCTCAGACAGAGACCCACAATTTACCTCCAAGTTTTGGCCCAAATCCTTAAGGACTTGGGAATAAAAAGGTTTTTGTCTACTGCATATCACCCCCCAGAGCAACAGTCAGACCAAGAGAGTAAACCAGGTCCTCAAATAGTACCTATGATGCTACGTTAACTGGAACAGAACAATTGGGTAACACACCTACCAATGGCTCAGTTTGCGTACAACAACCAAGACCACAGCTCCAACTGTATGTTCCCCTTCAAAGCCAACTACAGATTCAACCCCACATGTGATGCCCCCCCACAGAGGAAGCCAACAACCCAGAAGGACAAGACTGGGTCAGCAACATCCATGTGTGCCAAGAAAAATGTGCCCAGAACCTGAGAAGAGCTGTACAATTATACAAGGACTTTGCCAATAAAAACCAATTCCTGGTACCCCAATCAAAATAGGAGACCTTGTGTACCTCATTGCAAAGAACATCAAGACCACCGCCCCTTGCACTAGCTTGAGCCCCCGTCAAACAGGTCCTTACAAGGTCTTACAACGCATTGGTACCATAGTCTACCAACTAGAACTGCCCCTGGATGAAAGATTCACAACGTATTCCACCACTCCCTGTTATCAAAGAAGAAAGGACATTCTCTCCTGCACCAGATAGTGAGAACAGCTCCTCCACCTATCAAAGTAGGATGCTTCACAGAGCATGAGGTCAAAGCTATCCTGGGACACAAACTCTGATACCAAAAACCTCACTTCCTGTTCAAATGAAAAGGATACCCCCATGAAGAGAATACTTGGGAACCAGAACCCAACCTTGAGAATGCCGCCACCCTGCTGAAGGAATATAAGTCTCGGAATAAAGAGTTGTGCTCTGCATGCTTGACTATGATAGGGGATGATGTCAGGGTTCAGAATGCCCTGGACAATCAACTGGCTTTCCTAGAAGAAAACACGTCACAGCCTGAAAACCATTACCAACTGTCTCCCAGAGTAAAATCATCCCCCTTTCAAATAACAAATGGCCTGGGATTTGAGAGGCCCACAAGCCTTGAATCCCTGGCTTCACTTCTATTAACAAATTTGGGCCCCTCAATTATCAGGAAATGGCACATCAGGAATGCAACTGTTTGATTGCAAGATTGGGCAATCAATCCATTGCAGGAGCTAAAAAAACTTTAGCAACTCACCAAACTGCAAAAGTCAAAAGGTTAATGTTATAACAGCCAATGAGAGCTCACCCTCTTGGCCAAGCACGCAAATTCCAGGTAAAATTGCAAATCCACCTCCAAATGATGCCATCAGTTCTCTGGTGGCACAAAAGGCCGCAAAATTACCAGTAGTATAAGTAGTGAGGAGGAAAGGCCCTCCTCACTGTTGACATCTTAATAAAGCAAGTTTATGCCCAGAAATCATTATCTTATTGAAGGAATTGTTTATTTTGCTCTAAATTAATTATTCTCTTTGCATCTATTTGTGAATCCACTACACAATACAATCTTGCCTACCCACATCCACCTGGCTATACTCCTGCAACCTCTGTCTGCCCTCCCTGCACCCTTGACGTGGAGTATTACCACCCTCACCTCCTGGATATTCCACCTAAAATGAAGAAGATACCTGCTATTTATCCCCTACCCAATGCACCTCCTGCCCAGGACTTCAGTAAGTTGGGGTTTGTCTACATCACAGTATTAGCTGGCCAACCAGGTCCTGCCCCATACTAGGAGTTGGTGCCCTCTTGCTACTCTGTCAACTATCTGGTCTGTATTGCACATATTGTGTACATGGCCTTCCAGGTTTGGCCTGCCTCCCCTGTGGGAGCCCAGTCAGACTCTGGTATAGACGTGACAATGAGACCCAACTAATTTGAGCTGGGAATTAATATGCTCTCAAAAATGGTTGAGTTCAGCAACCAGAGTCTCAAAGCCCTGATGATGCTTTATAAGTGAGGCCTCAATTTGACCATGTCATGTTAATTGATGCACATAAAATTTGCACAGCTGGTCCTTGATATATCCAGGGAGCAAGGAGAGAAGGGAATTTAGTGATGAGGCTAGGTACTTCTGGGAGGTCAGCAAGTCACGCTGGTTATCCAAAATACACAGAAAGAGAATGTGGGACCATTCTTGATATGCCATATTTTGAGCTTGGTTGTTTGAGACAGCGGTGGCTACAGCATTTAGAAGCTGGTTCTGGGATCATAATACAATTTGATGGTGAATCAGTGAAGGTTAGATGAACAGGTTGACTAACACTCTAATAGTATCCATAGACTTCATCAGTGCAGGGGAAGACCAAAATCCAAGAGGAAGGAGTACAGGTCTTTGGAAGCGTACCTGAGACAGAGACCAGGGATAGTGTGCATTGCCACAGTGCCTGAGTGGAGAAGAGAGCAGGCGGCAGCACAAGGTTGCTTGTAGTTGAGAGAGAAAGCTGAAATGGGGCCCATGCAGGCCCAGAAGACAGCACCAGTAATATGGGAGTTGAGGGGGCATTGATGATGTCTTCTTCTAGAGGAGGACTAGAAACTTTAGGTTGTCAGATACTTCAGAAACAAAGGGGGAAGGACCAGAGAATGCACATGGGAACAGGGTAACCAAGGGGCTTGCAGCCCCTGTAGTGAGCACCATTTTGTTGTGTTTGGCTCCTGGGGACAACATCCAGGAGGACACAACAGGAAATCTTTATAACAAAATATTTGAGGTTAAAAGCAGGCCTTGGGTTAGCCTTAAGGGCAAAATTAAGGGCATTTACCTTAATTTGCTGGAATACAAGATGAAGAATTCATTTTGATAAAAAGGAAATGAAAAAAATTGAAGAATATTAAAGCCAACACAAATGTGGATAAACTTGTCTTTATTAGGAGAAATGATTATACTTAAATAGTGGACAAGGGTCAATGATCACTCATTAGGTAGACAGAGTGGCAGAGGGGGTCACATTGGGATGAGGTCATACCAGGATCAGTCAAGGACAGGTATGATATTCTGGAATGGGTGGATATTGAACCAGACCCATTTGCAGAAGGAGAGGAATTCCCAAAATCAAAAGTGGAACCAACAAAATCTTCACACATATAATTATTCTAAAAACATATCAAAATAGCATTGATGGCGCAATTTACAACAAATAGCTTTTCCTGGGGGTCTGAAGGGGAGTGAACAAAAGGAGAGTGGGGGAGTGGAGCTGATTTCCTCAGGCTCCAGGGATGATGTGGGGGTCTTGGGGGAAGCTTTAGCCTTATAAGGCTGCTTCTTTGGGGTAGTTTTGGCCTTTTTTGCCTTGGGAATAGTGGTATTGGACTTGGAAGCCTTGGACGCAGCTTTAGTGGTTGACTTGGGAGGCATATTAAAGTGAATTAGTATCAAAATATGGGAAATTTGGGGTCAATTTTTAAAGAGAAAAATTAGAATTTTTGAAATTTAAATTAAATATTTTTACATAGAATTGTAGAGGAAGTCAAAAAATATATAACAAAAAATTTAATTGTCAAAACCACAGGCTTGACCCGCCAGCAAGGTTCCAACCAAGCAGGGTTATGACCTGCAATCCAATTATCTGGTCACCTAAAGCCAGACTAGGAAGTCAACTCAAATGACCAAATTCAACAATATGAACAGATAAAGATCCTTCACGGTGGATACCTCAATTTGGCGCTTGACTCATTATCAGGATCAAGCCACCCCCTTCTGCCATCCAGCCGTGTGATCACCAATCTTGTTCCTACTATCCTTGATTCACATGAACTATATAATCAATATCTCCCAATAAAGATTATTATCTAGTTTCTAAATATTTTTCCCATGTAACTCTGCTAAAACAGCACAGTTATGACATTGGTAAACCGATAGGTTCTCCATCCTACCTTATCTTGAAAAATTCTGCCTTTTGCCTGCATACACCACATCCAACAAATCCTCAACAGAATCATGTCTGGCCTCTTGTCCAACTCGACTCTGTATACTCCTGGTACAAAAAACCCGATGGTTTTGTCCTCTACCAAAACACAGTAAATCCGCCACCTGCCTTAAACACCATGTCTGCGCAAGGGTTCTTTCAGGCACCCTCCTTGATGCCGCAACCAGCTGACAAAACCACCATGTCCGCCTATGTAGCACAAAGGCTTTGCAGCACCTCTTTGGAATCCTTTGCTGGGGCCAACAACAACAATGCCGCCACATGAATCCAGTCTGCCCAAAGCAAGCTGGCTCAAATGGAATGCCCACAGTGATTCTGGATTGCAGTGATTTCCATTTGCCTGACCCATGACGCGGGCACCTGGTGTGACAAGTGGCACAAAGAGCACACTGACAAGAACTGGGATACCTTTACGCAGGACTTCTTGGCAAGGTTTGTGCTTAAGGATACAGCGCCCATGATCATACGCCAAGTAAAGAGCCTGACCCAGAGAGGCACCGTTAAAGAACTCACCCATGCCTACAAGGAACTCCGTCTCCATGCCCCATTCAACATGGCCTTTGACACCCCAGCTACGCACCTCATGTACTACAACGCCCTCAAGTTGCACATAATGAGGCATGTGAACCTGGACCAGCTAACCAACCTACAAAGCCTGTACTGTGAAGCATAAAAAGCAAAACAAACCTCCAACGCTCCGCACAAGGCACAGACTGGGAAACAAGAGAGATCCAAGGACTTACATTCAAGTGGGCCTTCCTCTCAACCACCCCCAGGAGGTAATGGTAACAACAATAACCACAAACCCACAGGATCAAATGGAAATGGGAACAGAAATAACGGCCAATCAAATTGTACCCATTTCCGTATCACCGCCACCCAAGGCAACCAAGATGAGGGAAAAGCCCGGGGAGATCACTAATCAGCCCTTGTCTCCCCATGTAACTCCTGACTTGCCCAACAATGAATACCAACCAAAGGACGTGGACCAATGCCCAATGATCCAAGTACCCTCGGAAGACCCAGTACTATACACCATTGTCAGAAATCCAAATAAATTGATGTTCTACCCTTTCTGCTTTTGCAGTTACACAGGCTCAGAACTCCTGGACTTGAGCGCAGATCAAACTTTAGTCAGCATTAGCTTTGTGGATAAATTCAAGCTGGCCACTAAACCTTTGAAGATTAAAAAACGTGGTCCTGGATGATGAACACCACATTGCTGTAACAAAGGAAACTGCCCCCTTTTCTGTCATGCTTGAGAACCTCCACTCCACCATCCAAGGTCCCGTCATCAACTTCCCTAAGTTTGACATTGTACTGGGAATAGACTGGTTAAAGAAAAACAACTCCCACGTGGACTGAGCAAACTCTATGTTGCCAATCAAGCATGAAGGCGTCAATCACCAAATCTACTCCAACTTGATGGACCAACTCCTATGTGACCACGTCTTTGTGCGCATCACTGAGACCCTAGACAAGAAGGAAAACCTAAAGACAATAGACTGGGATTCTTGTCAGTATGAAATCATACATTTCAAGGACCACCAGGGTACCTCCACGCCTCAAGACAGCAACATTGAGGCCCAACATCCAGAAATCTTTAAGGAAGCGTTACCTGGGCTACCCCCTGATAAACACATTCAACACTCTATCCAACTCAAGGGGACTGTACCCAAGGCACACCCCATCCACAGACTGACCCCAAACAAGGACAACGCCCTGCGCGCCTATCTCAAGGAGGGCTAGAAAAAGTACTTATCCGCCCCTCACAGTCTCCCTTTGGGGCCGCCGTATTCTTTGTGGCTAAAAAGGATGGTACCTTACGCCTGGTCACAGACTACCGCGCTTAAACAAAGTCACCATTAAGAATTGTTACCCACTGCCACTGATTGATGACCTTTTCAACGCTTTGGAGGAGCCTCTGTCTTCTCCAAGATTGATCTAACTGCAGGCTACAATCAGATTTGTATCAAGGAGGAAGACATCCCCAAGACAGCCTTCTGCACTAAGTACAGTTCCTACAAATGTGTGGTACTCAACTTTGGCATGACCAATGCCCTGTTCTTTTTTGTAACCTTCATGAACAAAGTGTTTGCGCCACACATAGGCAAACATGCCCTAGTGTACCTGGACAATATTATTGTCTACAGCCCCTTGGTGGAACAGCATCTAATAACCTGGAGGAAGTCTTTGCGACCCTGGCACAACACAAACTGTTGGCCAAGCCCTCCAAATGCCAGTTATTCTGGGAGCAACTACCCTTCTTGGGACACATAGTCTCAAAAGACGGCATCAAATCCAACAGTCAAAAGATACAAGCCATCTGCAAGATGCCACCTTCCAAGGACAAGTCAGAACGTTGTACCTTCTTGGGAATGGTGGCCTATGTACAACACTTCATACCCAACTGTGGCATCTTGACCGCCCCCTTGTCTGCCATAACAGGCGCCAAGTCTAAGATTTTATGGACCACCCAATGTGACCTCTGTTTTAGACGCCTTAAAGAAAAGCTCACAACAGCTCCCGTCTTACAATACACCAAACAAGGAAGAGAGTACCAGATGGAAACCAACGCCTCAGATGCATCCATTGGGGGAGTACTACAAATTAAGAATAGTGATGGTGACTTCCTGTCTGTAGCCTACAAATCGCGCAAACTGATTAATGGCAAGTGTTGATACCCAATCCATGACAAGGAACTGCTGGCCATTGTACACTGCCTAGTCAAATGGCGCTGTTACCTAGAACAGCAGGAAGAGTTCACAGCACTAACCAATCACAAGTCGCTCATCTATTTCAAGACGCAAGCAAACCTGTCATGCCGCCAAGCGGGGTGGATGGAAATATTAGAAAGGTTTAACATGCTCATCCAATATAAGCCTGGGGCCAAGCTTGCCATGGCAGACGCCCTGTCCCGCCTGTATGTCTGTACTTCAAGAGGAGAGAATGGGCTCAACCCAGACTGGCCTCATCTAGTGCTACATACAAAAGACAAAGGATTCCATGCAGGCACAACCAACATCACCAAAGAAATAGTCATCAAGAATGAACATCTCTTTGCTGACGTATACAGGACTCTCCACAGAAAAATGACAGATGGCACAACCATTCCCTACATTCCCACACATCAACGAGTCAATATCATTCTTTGCTATCACAGAGATCTTGGACATACTAAGAGTTGAAATCTATACAAGTTCCTAAAGCATAAAGCCTGGTGGTCACCCTTATACCGCAATGTCCAGGAAGTACTAGAACAGTGCAAGGTATGAAAAAAGGGTGCATAAAGCAAAACCCCGCCTAACTCTGTACTCCCCAATTGGACCCAACTATTGTTCAAATTATGGGCTCTTGACATTTTGGGCCCCAACCAGGAAAGCACAACAACAAAAAAATACATCATCACAGCCATTGACCTTGCAACAAGGTGGCCAGTAGCCCAAGCGGTGAAGGCACACACTGGCAACAACGTATAACATTTTATTGCAAAGAAATAATCAGCAGGTTTGGAAAGCCAGAACTCCTGATAATTGATGGAGGCAAAGAATTGACCTCCAAAGACACCAATGTGTACCTCACCAATAATGGGGTCAAACACACCTAACAACACCATACCACCCACAGGCCAATGGACGCGTAGAGCAGCTTAATGGTAGCCTTGTGCAAGACCTAGCCAAACTCACCGCCAGGAGACCTGAAGACTGGTATAAGCAGCTACCAACTGCATTACTTGTGTGCCAAACCTGAGTAAACAGATCCACCGGAAAAAGCCCGTTTGAACTAGTATACAGCACATAGCCAAATATTATTCAAGCATTGACAGGACCTAAGTTGGAAATTCCAAGTCAAGTCCCCCCTTGCTTGGACCCTCAAGCAGTAGAGGCCAACAGCAAGCAAGCAACCAAAGAAAAGGAACACTTACAAAAGACGTTTTTTCCCATCTGCAATAGATATGAAGTTGGGGACAAAGTTTTGGTCATGAATCTTGACAAGAGCAAACTACAACCCAAGAAAGTAGGGCCAGAAATCATTCTGAAGGTAAATGACAATAACACTTACCTTGTGCAAGGGCTTGGGAATTGCAGCAAGGCAAGACCTTACACCACTTTTGCCTACAACCCTGCAAAGCAAGACAGAAACAATGTGAAACCTCCCTGCCTGCCACCAAACAACAACTTATTCAATACAGCGCTGGGCTCCTGACAACCTCCCTGACAACCTGCTCCCAGAGGAGGCCAACCTTTAGCCAGGGGGGTGTTGAAACTGCAGGCTCAACCCACCAACAATGTTCCAACCAAGCGGTTTGTGACCCACAATCTGATTATCCGGTCACCCAAAGCCAGACTAGGAAGTCAACTCAAATTACCAAATCCAACAGCATGAACAGATGAAGATCCTTCACGGCAGATACCTCAATTTGGCGCTTGACTCATTACCAGGATCAAGCCACCCCCTTCTTCCATCCAGCTGTGTGATCACAAATCTTGTTCCTACTATCCTTGATTCACATGAACTATATAATCACTACCTCCCAATAAAGATTATTATCTAGTTTCTAAAATATTTTTCCCTGTGTAAATCTGCTAAAACAGCACAGTTACAACGTAATGTTTTTATAAAAATAATATTTTAGTAACACAATTAAGCAAAATGTTGATTTTTGACTGAAAACTTGCAGTAAAATGACGCTTTTGAAATGAGGTAATTGAGGTGCTGTAGCTCTAAAACATAGTGTTTTTGGCCATTTTTATACAAAATTAAGCAATTTCCAGTGGAGCTACCTCAAACAAGCTGTGAGATTAGGCTGATTGACCACAAATCATCAGGATAATTATTACACACAGATTTCTATCAGTTACACACCGTATAACACTAGGTTAGTATATTTTTAATTGTATTAATTATACGCTGTAAAATCAGCAATTTATTATAATTGACATAAAAGTTACATGCTGTGTAATTGTTATTTTATTATAACAGATAAAATTATTATACACTGTATTATCACTTTATTATCATTTCTATATATGTAATAATTATATGCTGTATAATCACTAGTTTACTATATTTGATATAAATATTATACACAACATAATTGTTAGCCACTATAGTGATTATCATTGATTACACACTGTGTAATTATAATATCATCAATTTTTTATCTCTCACCCCATCCTACTGAAATTTGTATCAACTCATTCCCACCCAACCTGAAGGGTGTATATGGTCATATAAACAATTGATGTGCAAATAGCAAGAGAATACCAATTTTGGATCAGCATTACACAGCAGATAATCCACAAGTCAATATTGGATCAAGTCTGCTATTATACAGAGTATAATCCTTAATTTGGCCCATTGCATTAATAAGCAGAAGGATTGCCAGCCAGAAAAGGATCACTGATTAAGCCCTAGAAATGAAAAACAGGAATACCAGAATTCTACCCTCTAATGTAGGAGGACTGAACAAGGACCATTTCTAAGTGTCAACCAAATAGGGTGTAGTTTCCTAGTGCAATAATAGGCATGTAAGGATACAGCAAATTAATAACTGCAAATAGGCTAGCTCAAGAAGAGTGTAGGTGTAGCTGAAGCGCCATGTACACCTTGCTAAGGCCAGTAGCAGCACACATGCCAAGGAAAGCAAATCAAGATAGGCACAGCCAGTAAAGATGGACCTATTGCAAAGATAGCCACTAATAACATTCTGAAAGTACAAGAACAAGGGTTCTTGTAGTATATATTGATACAGACGCCTGAAAGCATGACAACAAGTTCTTAGTTACACCTGGATAGATTGCAGCCGCTGGCTAGATTGTACTCCAGTTTCAATAAACATAATTATCTTCAAATTTTATATTCTATTGTAGTCTGTAGTGCTTTTGCATAGGATTAAGTAGAGTACATTGGCAAGTGTTGCACTTTTTGCATTGCAGAGCCACAATTATTTGAGATTATAGGTCACAGGACATTTGCCAGAATACAGTCATATATGAGAATATGAGTAGTATCATATCAGAAGGGCCAGGATTGAACAGAACCATGATTATTGCCCAGCAATAACTTCTGATTGCGCAAAAGCACTTAAGGATTAGGATAAAGGTCAACCAGATTAAGGATAAAATAAAGATGGCTCAAAGATGATTTTATTGTAAATGATTGATTTTTCTTATACCTTCTGCAAGGTTAATCTCTGGGCTGCTAGAAATGTCTTCTAGAACATTCTAAAACACCCCAAATTTGGATAATTATTAATCTAGGTTTGGCCTTTACTGCACGTCAACCAATATAATATTTTCATCTTCACCCAGCACAGGTAGTCCTTGCTGTCATGGAATAATTTAGTACTTCAGGATCACTTCCTACTTCTCTGGCATACTGCAAGCTTAATGCTTTTTAATGTGATAAATATGGGAATTCAAGATTATGGGGAATTGAACCCAGCGCCTTGGTGCTCAATGTAAAAGTAAAGCAGCGCCTTGACGCCTGCAAACTTTGCCAGACAGCGCCAAGTTGCTTGAAATAATTTTCAGTTGATGCAGCGGCGCTTGACGTAAAAGTAGTTTGGCGCTTTGGTGCCTAATCTAATTGCCAGGCGGCGCTTATCATTGGCTAGTTTAAGGCTCAGGTCAGCAGACTACTGCTGATCTGATATGCATATAGTTTATACTACCAATTTATGTAGTTTGGTAGATGCAATTCATATCTGCAAGCTCTGTCATAATTAGTATAATTGTATTTTGTACTACTAATTTATGGATTTGGTTGTAACAGTCTCAATCTATGGGCTCTGTCATAATTGGCATCATTACATGGTCAAAATTCCCAAAATCAAGTCTAACATCTATCTGTAGCTTTAAAAATACCAGCAATAACCCAAGTTGCTCAACACAGGCCAAAGAGTTAAGCTTGAATTTCACAAAAACTAGCTTATACAACTGGGGTTAAAAAGTAACCAGCTGCTTTGAGAAAAATAAAAAATATATATTTGAAAAATTTTCATATTTTTCTTACATTTTTTGCTTAAGTGGTTTTAGATGTGAAACTATACTTTTAAAAGTGGAAAGTAAGAATTACAATAGGTATATCAACATAGTGTAGACTGGCATCATATGTAATTTCCCCTTATTTTCCCATATCCATTGTTTGCATCAAATCTATTGGGTGATATGATACTTGGTGGAATTTGAAGTGACATAAATTGAAATAGTGTAATCACCTCCTTCCATATTAAAATCACTATTAAAATATTTTATTAAGGAAACTCCTATCAACATATAAATTTATAGAAAATTTATAAATTACATAGAACAAAAATGGTTTTTACCATGCAATGATAATCACTAGTAGGACTACCATAGTGGTGTTGTTTTATGTTATTCTTATTATAAGTGCCAGAAATAAATACTATAGGACATGTTCTGATTGTATACAACAGACTTTGATTTAGTGTGGTTATTGGCTCATTTTAGTTTAAGATAAGTGGTGTAAATTGAGATAAAGTAAAATCAGGATGACGTAAACATGTCCCACTCTAAGTGATTTCATATTTAAATAAAGTTAGAAAAATAAGATTTAATGTAATTTGACTTTAAATGAAAAAATTGAGAGGTTGTAGCTTTGAGAAGCTTCATTATAAAATTATATGTAAACTTTAACTATTGTGTTATTTTTTATTTTTTGTGATTTGAAATCACTAATGCAAAAAACGCCATCTCAAATTAAAATCAAGATGATGTAAATTGAAATGGTGTTTTTGAGATGGCGTGACCTACCCTTGGATTCCAGGTAAGCAATCTTGGTGTTAATCTTGTTGCCATCTGGTGATCACTTCCATGCTTTTAACTTCCCATAATCAAAGCTGCATGTTACAAAAGTAACAGTTTCAAGGTCCCGGGCAGGAATTGGACCCGCTCCTAGCCAACAAGCGGGGCTAACGGGCAGGGAAGATTTGCCTGCACCTGGATTTTTGCTTTTCAAAGCAAATCCAGGTTTGGGAATCATTCCTGCCCTGATGGAAGCTGAGGGGCCCATTTTGGGGCCCAAAAGCTACATCCAAGCCTTGGTGGGTTTGGCTGGGCCTGGGCAGGCTATTTTTAGCTGCCCAGTAAACCCAGATCAAGCCCACCCTCCATTAAGTAATTTGGGGTTCCCAATTGGGGACCCCTTTTTTACTCAAGTTCATTGGGCTCAAGAGAGCCTGTCAAGCCAGTCCAAAAATGGTAATCAAATTGGAAAAACCCCCAAAGCCCCAGAAGCCAAACCTGCCAAAATCAATGACCTGCCAAGCCAAGAAGGACCATCAAAAAGCCAAACAACTGTTCCTGAAAATCCCAAAAATAACCATGAAGCAGCCAACCAAACAGCAGAATCTGAGACGCCAAGCCTTGCCACACAGATAGCATCAGAATAATACCCAGAGGCACCTTCATGTGAGTAAGTATATAAATCAGAAGCACTTGAAAAAGTTCTGTATCATCATCCTTACCAAATAAAGTTATTATAAACCTTTGGTTCACCAATCTTTTTCCATACCTATTTTTGATACTCTTCCATCTGCATACACCCAAGTGTCAGTATCCATATACTGGGATAAATAGTCAGACTCTAGTTGATAAAACCAAAACCTTTGATAATACTGTCCACCCAACGCTCCATTTGGCCCTGTGCATTTCACTGAGTACCCCCCAAATCCTGACCACAAACCCTGGACATTGGAAGACTTGCAGTGGTACATCCGCCCAAACGCTCCCAAGGAACCCTACCAAATTGTCCGTGACGGCAAAACAATCACCATCTACCCTTTTATCTTCAACAGGAAGTACAACAATCCTGCTGCCTACCTGGTCCCCATGGAACCGCCCCCGACACCCAAACCAGCCATCTCAACCCCACCACTTCTGATGCCACTGGCCAAAGTAGTCAATTCCTGGGAGTTCTTTACCATGCTCTCACAGGATTGATTGACTCTGTCTTGCTAGCAGCTGGGCCCTGGGCTGTGGATGGGAAGGCCCTTTCCTACCTGGTAAAGTTAGGTCCCATCATCTGGTGGGCCATGCCAGTACCTGCTTTGACTCCTCCCTCATCTTCTGGAGCTCCACGGTACTCCTGGTATCCTGACACTGCAGGCCATTTCTTTCATTCCGTGGTAGTCTTCTTTCAGTTAAAAGCCAAAAGCTTAAAACATATAATGTTTGAGGGGAAAGCAACCATTGTCAAAAATAAGCATCCATATTTATTAATTATTATCATGTTTTTATTATATACCAAATGGGGTATAAATAGCTGAAAACCCATCTGGTTCTGGAATCACACCTGGATTCCTATCAAATGGTTTTTGACATAATGGCATCATCCAATCCAGATCTTTACCTAAAAGATCCCTGCAATTCTCAACCTATGAGAATGTACCTAAAAGGCAAAGGAATCACATGATGCCTTTTGTTTTAATGTATTATTTGGCATAGAACTTCCCAAGCTCCCAGTGCTAAATCCTGGTGAAACCTACATATTCCAAATCCAGATCTTTACCTAAAAGATCTTCACACTTCTCAACCTATGAGAATGTGTCTAGTTTATTCCAGAATCACTTGATTCCCTTTGTTGGAATGTCATTTCTTGGTTTGAAGCATCACAAGCTTTTGGCACCAAAACCCTGTGGAATCATTGATTCCAGATCCAAGCTATTGTTGTTCTAACTAGGAACAAGCTGATCAATTCTAAATACCCAGGCATCATTTCCTGTTTTTATATGTTTCCCTTCCATTAATTGAAACCTTATAAATTAACTTAATGTCATAACTGTGCTGTTTTAGCAGAGTTACACGGGGAAAAATATTTAGAAACTAGATAATAATCTTTATTGGGAGATAGTGATTATATAGTTCATGTGAATCAAGGATAGTAGGAACAAGATTGGTGATCACACGGTTGGATGGAAGAAGGGGGTGACTTGATCCTGGTAATGAGTCAAGCTCTAAATCAAGATATCCACTGTGAAGGATCATCATCTGTTCATATTGTTAGATTTGGTAATTTGAGTTGACTTCCTGTTTGGCTTTGAGTGGCCGGGTAATTGGATTGCGGGTCACAAACCGCTTGGTTGGAACCTTGTTGGTGGATTGAGCCTGCAGTTTTGACACCCCCCTGGCTGAAGGTTGGCCTTTTCTGGGAGCAGGTTTTCAGGGAGGTTGTCAGGAGCCTGGGCGCTGTATTGAATCAGTTGTTGTTTGGTGGCAAACAGGGCGGTTTCTTGTTGTTTCTGTCTTGCTTTGCAGGGTTATAGGCAATTGTGGTGTAAGGTCTTGTCTTGCTTGCATTTCCAAAGCCCTTGTACAAGGTAAGTGTTATTGTCATTTACCTTCAGAATGATTGCTGGCCCTACTTTCTAGGGTTGTAGTTTGCTCTTGTCAACATTCATGACCAAAACTTTGTCCCCAACTTCATGTCTATTGCAGATGGGAACAAATGTTTTTTGTAGGTGTTCCTTTTCTTTGGCTGTTTGCTTGCTGTTGGCCTCTACTACTTGAGGGTCCAAGCGAGGGGGGACTTGACTTGGAATTTCCAACTTAGATCCTGTCAATGCTTGAATAATATTTGGCTGTGTGCTGTATACCAGTTCAAACAGGCTTTTTCTGGTGGATCTGTTCAATTAGGTTTGGCACAAAAGTAATGCAGCCGGTAGCTGCTTATACCAGTCTTCAAGTCTCCTGGCAGTGAGTTTGGCTAGGGCTTGCACGAGGCTACCATAAGCTGCTCTACATGTCTGTGACAGATCCAGATCTAACCAGTCCATCCTGCCATTATCCTGCCCTTAACTCTTATTGTTGTTACCTTCCTGTGACGAAGCTTCAAGGAGCTTTGCCTCCAGGGAGGCAATTTTATTGGATAACACTTTATTGTCATCCCGCCAACAAGCCATGACTTCAACGCTTTTTTCCTCTTGGGCACTCAACACCTCAATTTCACAATTTTCCATCTCTTTCACTTGTTGCAAGATTTTATCACATCAAACCAATAAGTTCCAAGCATCCCAAGCATAAATTTGGTTCCCTTGGGCGGGAGTCCCTTTCTTTGCAAAGTAATCAGAATACAGCTCTTCAAATGCAGCCTTTATTTTTACTAAAGATTTAGCAGGAACAGTCTTAGTGACCTCCAGGCTGGTCCAAGCTACTTCCAATGTACTTGTAGGAACCTCCTTTCTTGCTGCAGTGTTTTCCATACAAAGGACCCCAAACTTGGCTCTCTCAAATTTTAATAAAGAAGGCATGACAATTGAAAAATAGGTGAGGGGAAAGCGTCAAAACCAACAATGAATATATTTTATTAATGTTTAACTGTTTTTGCTTATATACCATTTGGGGCATACACGGCTGAAGACCCCTCTGGTTCCTGAATCAACCAATGATTTGTGTCACATGGTCTATGACATTTGAGATCATTCAACATAGATCTTTACCTTAAAGATCACCAACAATTCTCAACCTATGAGAATTGACCTACAATAGGCAGAAGTCACTTGACTCCATTCAACCCAATGTACCAATTTGACATGGAGCTTCCCCAGCTCCCAGCGCCAAAAACCCTATGGATTGCACATCCTAAACTCAGCTATCAGTGTTCCAACTGGGAACCAGCTGATCAAACCTGAATTCCTAGGCATCCTTGCCTATATTTAGTTATTTTTGCATTTAATGGTTTTTTGCCTTAAAACCCATTAAACTGCTTTGAAACTCAAACCAGGCGCCCAGCAATTTCTCCAGGCGGCGCCGCGGCACCTCTAACCCAATAAATTTGCCAACGCAGCACTTTTAACCCAAATTCCAGGGGTTTTTCATTGGTTAACCTTAACCAAACTTCTTGAAAAAGTCAAGGCCATTTTAATATAACTAAATCCTCATTAATTATATCCTGTATTTATTAATTAATCTTCCTGATTAATCAATCCATTTTTGAGACGCCTAGTCTCCAAGATTGATTTGGCCAATCCTGCCTCAATTTTTTTAGTTAGCCTAACCTAACTAACCATCCATATTCTTTTCTTTTATTAAACATAGATATCCAGTTTCTAGGAACCTTTACCCCAAGAATTCCAAACAAACCTATCTATATGTAATAAACAGCAAAAACAGAACATCTTTATATTTTGGAGCATTTATTTGGCTAAATACCCAGCAGTGACTGTAGTACAGTCACAACGCCCATTGGCCTGTGGGTGGTATGGTGTTATGACGGTGTGTTTGACCCCATTCTTGGTGAGGTACACATTGGTGTCTTTGGAGGTCAATTCTTTGCCTCCATTGGTTATCAGGAGTTCTGGATTTCCAAACCTACTGATTATTTATTTGCCAATAAATTGTTGGCCGTTGTTGCCAGTGTGTGCCTTCACTGCTTGGGCTACTGAACACCTTGTTGCAAGGTCAATGGCTGTGATGATGTATTTTTTTGTTGTTGTGCTTTCCTGGTTGGGGCCCAAAATGTCAAGAGCCCATAATTTGAACAATAGTTGGGTCCAATTGGGGAGTACAGAGTTAGGCAGGTTTTTGCTTTTAGCAAACTTTTTGCAAACTTTGCACTGTTCTAACACTTCCTGGACATTGCGGTATAAAGTTGACCACTAGGCTTTATGCTTTAGAATATTGTATAGATTTTGGCTCTTAGTATGTCCAAGATCTCTGTGGTAGCAAAGAATGGTGTCAACTTGCTGATGTGTGGGAATGTAGGGAATGGTTGTGTCATCTGTCATTTTTCTGTGAAGAGTCCCATATCCATCAGCAAAAAGATGTTTATTCTTGATGACTGTTTCTTTGGTGATGTTGGTTGTGACTGCATGGAATCCTTTGTCTTTTGTATGTAGCACTAGATGAGGCCAGTCTGGGTTGAGCCCATTCTCTCCTCTTGAAGTACAGACATACAGGCGGGACAGGGCGTCTGCCATGGCAAGCTTGGCCCCGGGCTTATATTGGGAGATTATGTTAAACCTTTCTAATATTTCCATCCACCCTGCTTAGCAGCGTGACAGGTTTGCTTGCGTCTTGAAATAGATGAGCAACTTGTGATTGGTTAGTGCTGTGAATTCTTCCTGCTGTTCTAGGTAACAGCGCCATTTGACTAGGCAGTGTACAATGGCCAGCAGTTCCTTGTTGTGGATAGGGTATCAGCACTCCCCATCTGTCAGTTTTTGCAATTTGTAGGCTAAAGGCAGGAAGCCACCATCACTATTCTTAATTTGTAGTACTCCCCCAATGGATGCATCTGAGGCGTTAGTTCCCATCTGGTATTCCCTTTCACATTTGGGGTATTGTAAGATGGGAACTGTTGTGAGCTTTTCTTTGAGGTGTCTAAAACAGAGGTCACGTTGGGGGGTCCATACAAATTTAGACTTGGCGCCTGTTATGGTGGACAAGGGGGAATTCAAGATGCCACAGTTGGGTATGAAGTGTCATACATAGGCTACCATTCCCAAGAAGGTGTGTAGTTCTGACTTGTCCTTGGGAGGTGGCATCTTGCAGATGGCTTGTATCTTTTGACTGTTGGGTTTGATGCCGTCTTTTGATACTATGTGTCCCAAGAAGGGTATTTGCTCCCAGAATAACTGGCATTTGGAGGGCTTACCCAACAGTTTGTGTTGTGCCAAGGTTGCAAAGACTTCTTCCAGGTCTTTGTGGTGCTGTTCCACCAAGGGGCTGTAGACAATAATATTGTCCAGGTACACTAGGGCATGTTTGCCTATGTGTGGCGCAAACACTTTGTTCATGAAGGTTACAAAAAAGAACAGGGCATTGGTCATGCCAAAGTTGAGTACCACACATTTGTAGGAACTGTACTTAGTGCAGAAGGCTGTCTTGGGGATGTCTTCCTCCTTGATACAAATCTGATTGTAGCCTGCAGTTAGATCAATCTTGGAGAAGACAGAGGCTCCTCCAAAGCGTTGAAAAGGTCATCAATCAGTGGCAGTGGGTAACAATTCTTAATGGTGACTTTGTTTAAGCGCGGTAGTCTGTGACCAGGCGTAAGGTACCATCCTTTTTAGCCACAAAGAATATGGCGGCCCCAAAGGGAGACTGTGAGGGGCGGATAAGTACTTTTTCTAGCCCTCCTTGAGATAGGCGCGCAGGGTGTTGTCCTTGTTTGGGGTCAGTCTGTGGATGGGGTGTGCCTTGGGTACAGCCCCCTTGAGTTGGATAGAGTGTTGAATGTGTTTATCAGGGGGTAGCCCAGGTAACGCTTCCTTAAAGATTTCTGGATGTTGGGCCACAATGTTGCTGTCTTGAGGCGTGGAGGTACCCTGGTGGTCCTTGAAATGTATGATTTCATACTGAAAAGAATCCCAGTCTATTGTCTTCAGGTC
Source organism: Entomophthora muscae (assembly GCA_014839935.2). Taxonomy (NCBI): domain Eukaryota; kingdom Fungi; phylum Entomophthoromycota; class Entomophthoromycetes; order Entomophthorales; family Entomophthoraceae; genus Entomophthora; species Entomophthora muscae. The sequence goes on from QTSX02004269.1 coordinate 205,418, forward strand.
TTTCTTCTTGTCTAGGGTCTCAGTGATGCGCACAAAGACATGGTCACGTAGGAGTTGGTCCATCAAGTTGGAGTAGATTTGGTGATTGACGCCTTCACGCTTGATTGGCAACACAGAGTTTGCCCAGTCCACGTGGGAGTTGTTTTTCCTTAACCAGTCTATTCCCAGTATAATGTCAAACTTAGGGAAGTTGATGACGGGACCTTGGATGGTGGAGTGGAGGTTCTCAAGCATGACAGAGAAGGGGGCAGTTTCCTTTGTCATGGCAATGTGGTGTTCATCAGCCAGGACCACGTTTTTAATCCACAAACAAATAGTGGCCGGCTTGAATTTGTCCACAAAGCTACTGTTGACTAAGGTTCAATCCGCGCCCAAGTCCAGAAGTGCTGAGCCTGTGTAACTGCAAAAGTGGAAAGGATAGCAATTATTTTATTGGGATGTCTGGTGATAGTGTATAGTACCGGGTCTTCCGAGGCTACTTGGATCATTGGGCATTGGGCCTTGTCCTCAGGTTGGTATATTTTGTTGGGCAAATCAGGAGTTACAGTGGGAGAGCTTGGCTTGCTTAGTGCTCTCCCTGGGCTTTTCCCTCCTCTTGGTTGCCTTGGGTGGCGGTGACACGGAAATGAGTGCAATTTGACTGGTCATTATTTCCATTTCCATGTCCATTCAAACCCGTGGGTTTGTGGTTATTGTTGTTTCTGTTGCCTCCAGGAGGTGGTCAAGTAGAGTGACCGCTTGGATGGGAGTCCTTGGGCCTTTTTTGTTTCCCAGTCTGTGCCTTGTGTAGAGTGTGGGATTTTGTTCCACTTTTTCTGCTTCACAGTACAGGCTTTGCAGGTTGGTTACCTGTTCCAGGTTGTCACAGCCCATATCAGAGTCTGGTTAGGCTCCCATAGGGGAGGCAGGCCGGGCCTGAAAGGCCATGTACACAATAGGCGTGATCTGTACCAGGTAGTTGAGGGCAGTGGCCAGTGGCCAGGGGGCGCCGACTCCCAGTATGGGGCACGACTTGGTTGGCCAGCCCCAATACAGTGATGTAGACAAAACCTAGCTTGCTGAAGTCCTGAGTGGGCAGCGCATTTGGGAGAGGAGGTGCAGTTGGAATCTCCTTCATGGTTGGTGGCAGATCCAAATGGTGTGGATGGAAATACTCTAGATCAAGGGCACAGGGTGGTTCAACAAGGGCAGCAGGAGTACAACCAGGTGGATGTGGATAGGCTAGTTTGTATATTGTGGTTGATTCACAAATAGATGCAAAGAAAATAATTAAATTTGAGCAAAAATAGACAATTCCTGCAATAAGATAATAATTTCTAGGCATAAACTTGCTTTATTAAGATGTCAACAGTAAGGAGGGTTTCTCCCCCTCACTACTTATACTTACTGATGATTCTATGGCCTTTTGTGCCACCAGAGAACTGATGGTATCATTTGGAGGTGGATTTGCAATTTTACCTGGAATTTGCGTGCTTGGCCAAGAGGATGAGCTCTCATTGGCTGTTATAACATTAACCTTTTGATTTTTGCAGCATGGTGAGTTGTTACAGTTATTTTTAGCTCCTGCAATGGTTTGATTTCCCGATTGCGCAATTGAACAATCACATTCCCAATGTGCCATTTCCCAATAGATGGCCCAGATTTGTTAACAGGCTTGATGCCAGGGATTTGAGTATTGTGTGCCTCTCAAATCCTGGGCCATTTTTTAGTTGAAAGGGGGTATTTTGCCCTGGGAAGTGCTTTGTGGGGGCTTCCATGCTGCATGTTTAGTCACCTCTAGAGAGGCCAGCTGACTGTCCAGAGCACTCTGAGCCCTGACACAGGTTCACATGTCTCATCACGTGCAACTTGAGGGCGTCGTAGTACATGAGGTGTGTAGCTGGGGTAGCAAAGGCCATGTCAGATGGGCCACGGAGACGGTGTTTTTTGTAGGCGCAGGTGAGTTCTTTAACGGTGCCTGTCTGGGTCAGGTTCTTTACTTGACGTATGATCATGAGCGCTGTATCCTTAAGCACAAACCTTGCCAAGAAGTCCTGCTTAAAGGTATCCCAGTTCTTGTCAGTGTGCTCTTTGTGCCACTTGTCACACCAGGTGCCCGCGTCATGGGTCAGGCAAATGGAAATCTCTGCAATCCAGAATCACTGTGGGCATTCCATTTGAGCCAGCTTGCTTTGGGCGGACTGGATCCATGCGGCAGCATTGTTGTTGTTGTCCCCAGCAAAGGGTTCCAAGGCGGCGCTGCAAAGAATTTGTGCTACATAGGCGGGCATAGTGGTTTTGTCAGTTGGTTGCGGCATTGAGGGGGGTGCCTGAAAGAACCCTTGCACAGACATGGCATTGAAGGCAGGTAGCAGAATCACTGTGTTTTGGTAGAGGACATAACTATCGGGTATCTTGGTACCAGGAGTATACAGAGTCCAGTTGGACAGGAGGCCATATATGATTCTGTTGAGGATTTGTTAGCCGCAGCGTGTGCAGGCAACAGGCGGAATTTTTCAAGATAAGGTAGGATAGAGAACCTACCTGTGCTACCAATGTCTTAACTGTGCTGTTTTAGCAGAGTTACACAGGGAAAAATATTTAGAAACTAGATAATAATCTTTATTGGGAGATAGTGATTATATAGTTTATGTGAATCAAGGATAGTAGGAACAAGATTGGTGATCACACAGCTGGATGGCAGAAGGGGGTGGCTTGATACTGATAATGAGTCAAGCACCAATTCAAGGTATCCACCATGAAGGATCATCATCTGTTCATGCTGTTGAATTTGGTAATTTGACTTGACTTCCTAGTCTGGCTTTGGGTGACCGGATAATTGGATTGCGGGTCACAAACCTGCTTGGTTGGAACCTTGTTGGCGGGTCAAGCCTGTGGTTTTGACATTAATTAATCTTTGCAGTTAATTAATTCACATCAAAGACTACAAGTCATTGTGAGTGGTTCTGATCAATTAAACACTGTATAATCACTATTATTAATATATTATTGGTAGAAAATTCACGCCATATAATTAACAGTTTATACAGCATATAATCACCAGTCCACATAGAAAAACCATTGATTACACAGCAGATAATCCTTGATTTGATACTGGATCAAGTCAGCTATTATATATTGTATAAGCCTTAACTCAAACCATCATCTTAATAACCAGAATTTCTCAACATATAGTCAACTACATTTATTCCTCAATTAAATCTCAATTAATCATATTTGAGGGTGTATATTAATTAACCTTCCCAGTTAATAGTTTTGGGTTTGAAGAACCTAGTCTCATAATATGAAAAATCAGATTATTCATTTTGGCCCTCAATTAGTACAGCCTAATTGATTCTTGGGTATCAATAACCTTCATAGTTAATCAATTGCTTTGAGAAACCTAGTCTCATAATATCAATTGTTTAGATGATTCATTTTGGCAACAATTAGTGCAGCCTAATTGATTCCTGGGTAATCCATTACTACGCTATAAAATCTCTCCAAGGCAGACCCTATTGTTTTGAATTTCAACCTATGAAATTTGTCACAATCCAACATCTAGTTAAACCACAGCCCAATGTGACTGTAGTACAGGCACAGTATTTCTCTTAGGACTCAAAATTTTTGATCCCTGTTTTTGGAATTTTGACTAAGCAATGATGCCAATTATGACAGAGCTCACAGATTAGGACTTCATCAACCAACTCCTTAATTTCTTCAGTATAAAAATCAATGATGACAATTATAAAGAAGCCTGCAAATATGAATTAAAGCATCCAAACACCATATTTTTTAGTATAAAATACATCTATATTAGATCAGCAGTAGTCTTCTGACCTGAACCATAAAATCTCACATTGATAAGCGCTGCTGTGGTGCTTAGCTAGTCCATGATTTGCCGCCATGCCACTTGGTAAAGCTACAGGCGCTGCCTAACAATTGAATTGGGAGCCAAACTACTTTTATGGCAGGCGCCGCCTGACAAATATTGTAGGCGCCAGAGTGCTATTTTACTTTTACATGAGCGCCAAAGCACTAGGTTTGATTCCCCATAGTCTTGAATTCCTATATTAATTATATTATTAAGCATTGATCTTGAAGTATGTTAAGGATAATAGTAAGTGATCCTGAAGCAACTAAACTATTCCATGCCAGAAAAAGCCACCTGTGCTAAGTAAAGATGAAAATATTCTATTGGTTGACAAGCAATAATCACCAAACTTAGATTAATAATTACCAAAATTAGGGGTGTGTTAGAATGTTCTAGAAGACATTTCTAACAGCCCAGAGATTAACCTTTGATAAGGTATAAGAAGAATTAATCAATTAAAAATAAATAATCTTTTAATCTGAGAACTATTATCTTGATCTTTAAGTACTTCTGCATGCTGAGAAACCATTTCTTGACCATAATTATGTTTTCATTTGATACTGGCACTTATAATACAATACTACTCATATTTTTACATATGAATTTATTCAAGCAAGTGCCCTGTGCCTTATAATATAAAATAATTGTGGTACTGTAAAGAAAAAAGTGCAACACCTTTAATAGATGGGCAAATGATAAGAGTGCCACCAACTTAATGATTAGTCAGGTAATCATTTGGAGAGATACTCGGGGAATTGCTTTCCCAAGAGGGAATAATCAAAGATGTTGCAACAATTTTAAAACATTATTTTTCCTTTATTAAACTTAATTGCAATTCTCTACTTATTTATGTTTAGATTTTTTTGTATTTATTCTTGGTGTCAGAACTTTTGGTTCTGCTCTCAGACCTGGTGGTCTGATTACAATTCACTTTATTGGGTAGTTGAGTAATCTTAGTCATTGTGTTGATAGTTAGCTTGTATGGCGACAAGCGTTACTTGGGATGTCTGGTATTTCCCTTGGCAAGGCAACAGCTAGCAATGTCCAAGGGAGGCAAATTCCAAGTGGCTTTCTATAAGGGCGGCTTGCTAGTTCTTTGAGCATTGACAATGGTATTTGAACTTGAATATTGTCATAACTGTGCTGTTTTAGCGAGTTACACGGGAAAATTATTTAGAAGATAGATGATAACCTTTATTTTGAGATAATGATTATATAGCTCATGTGAATCAAGGATAACAGGAACATGATTGGTGATCACGCAGTTGGAAGGAAGAAGGGGGTGGCTTGATCCTGGTAATGAGTCAAGCGCCAAAACAAGGTATCCACCATAAATGATCATCATCTGTTCATTTTGTTGTAATTGGCAATTTGGGTTGACTTCCTAGTCTGTCTTTGAGTGACCAGGTAATCAGATTGCGGGTCACAAACCCGCTTGGTTGGAACCTTGCTGGCGGGTCAAGCCTGCGGTTTTGACAATATCTTCTTCTACTGTGAAAAGGTTCTACAGTAGGATCTTGGTATTATTGTCTGCCTCCCATTATCCCAATGGAAGGGCTTTTATAGAGCTAGCGCTCCTTTGCCAGGATAAGATCATCTGGTGCATCTAACTCTTGCTTGGTAGTCTTTTCACCCCCAGACCGCCAGCATCAACCCCCAGAGTTAGGCATCCATGCAATGGCATGGGATTCCATATCATGGTACCCTGCACTGGGTACTAATTGCCATAAATTAATGCATAATCTTCTAGCGTACCGGTGGTGGCAGCACTAATTTATGACTCTATTTTTAGCACATGCCATATCGTTCCTGGATGACCTTTCTTGCAGGGATTTGCAGTGGCACTGGTGGTTTGCTAGTGAAAATTGGACATATTCTTTTTGATCCTCAGAGAAACCCATGTTCTTCAACCCAGTGGTTTGCCAGAGTATTCAGGAATAACTCTAGCCAATTGGGAACCAGTCATAATTGGAGTCTATAGTATTCCTGGTTGTTCTTGTAATAAGTGATCTGAATCTACTTCATGAAGGCTTCTCAGATCAATTAAGCCTGCTAGTAATCTTGGAAGCTTCTCCAATAGATGGCTTGGCAGGCCAAGATATTCAAGGTAGAACAAAGTCAGTATAAATTCCTGACACTTGGAATATATATTTTAATTTTAAATAAATATATTTGAAATTAAATTTTAAGAAAGTAATTTAAATAGAAATTTAATAAACATATGATGGTAATCCTAGCCTAAAATAAGATAAATGATATTGAATTGATTTATTAAATTAAACTTTATATATGTCCTTGGACGGGAAACCACCTAGTACATATGAATGGTCGCTAATTTCCAGGTAAATGGAAATAGTAGTTTAGAAAACGGTGCAAGTTACAACACAAGCGTAATCAGCGCCACATGTGAGTTAATTGAAAGTTGTCAGATGATTTAAAGAATAGTCCTTGGATTAGAATTTATTAAAGTTTAGGTTTTAAACCCAGCCTCGAAAGTTGTTGAACGAATTAATCCCGTAAACTGAAACTTCCACAAAAACATTTGCCCCTAAGCCATCGCTGCTTGCCTCGCTTGAATGGTATATAGTGATTCTCGGATTTAACAATAGTCATGTCACTTTGTTTATTTATACACTACCTCATTAATGCACAAGCTTAAATATTTTTTATCAGACGAGGGATTTCAAGGATACAAATGCCAATCAACACGCAAATGATATTATTCATATTTCATATGCCTATAACTTAACTCCGGAAATGCTGATATGTGATCAATGTATATAAACGGGACTAGATATTCAATTTAAAACAGTAATAAAATGAAATCAATTATCGTCCTTCTTACCACTGGAGCTTTTGCCCTCACGGGGAGCGATCTGGCCAACTGCAACTTGGGTGGGCTTAGCCTTGCCACCGAAAAGGAATACTTGGATGTCACAACTATTCCCCTTACAACTGACGACTGCACTCAAGGAAAATGTCAACTTTCCTTAGGAGCATCTGATGACTGTCAAGGTGTTTCGGTCTTGCCCTCGTTTAAAGTCGATAACAAGGATGAAGACCGAACCAAACTGATTGAGCTCATTCACCACAACAAAGGGAAAGAAGCCTACACGGGAATCAACTTTGATTTCAGCTCGTTTAAAGAGTCTGCTGAGAAGTACTGGGACCCCTTTAACCAGTACCTGGTTAAACCTTCAACACTGACGCTAGACTTCAAGAACCTCAACAAGATCGAAGACTTTTCCAAGGTCTTCCCTGACTTCAAGGCAGTATTCATCAAGAATCCCGATCTGACTTACGACTACTTCGACAAAAATGCGTTTGACAAGGAGTACTTCATCTCATATATACGCGAGGTGGATGACTTTATCCGCACCCCCAACGTCTACACGATTATGACTTCAGCCCAGTACACCAATGTTTCCTCAAAGTTGCCCAACATCAACGTGGTTATTGAGGAGGAAAAGTATATATTCTCCATCGGACGCGACCCTTTTCCTACGACTGAACCTGAGAAGGCAGTATGGTACCGCATAGTCCGCAGCCAAGCCTAGAATTTAAATAGAAATACTATTTAAAGGCTAGTCAGATCTATATTAAAGTTCTTCAATTATATCCTAAACTACCTTGATAATAAGAGTAACCAAAGAAGATCCTAAAGTCTATATAATTCCTTTGTAAAGGGACATGATCATATTGGTTATTTTCTATCGGCCAATGTATAAATAAAACCAAATGAATGGCAATTAAATCACATGCAAAGAATTGAAATCCCTTTAATAAACAGCAATAAGCGCAATTCCACAATCTAACCCATTCAAGTCATGGCAAATGCGACATGTGCCCTCTTTAGACGTCCAAACTAACCCAACGTTCATGCCGTAAGCCTAATGAGATCTATCAACCCGCTCACGAAGAAAATCGAGCCTCGTTGCCAAGATTAAACGACTATCCCTTCAGTTGAAGCTGCTCTGCAGTGTTAGAATCTCATACTTCGGTTCAATAAGCTATTAACCCTGTATACATGCGGCAAACATTAATTTATAACGAAACCTGACATGGTTTATCAGATTAGATGGGACATAGCATCACAATTTACATGGTATAAAATACACCTTTGTAAATGTACCAGTGAATTTTACACCTCGATTTGCAGGCTCCCAGATTGCAATCCCAATCACCCACCTGGCATCTGGTTCAAATACCCCGATGATCTAAAATTCTTCAAAGAAGTTGTTTCAAACTAAAGCCCTCCAGCAATCCACGCCTCAATAGGGAACCATGGTCTATCCCTAGGAGCTATCTTGACCAAGACCTAAAGAAATCAACCAAGGTTGATTATTTCTTTGTAATAGAATATATAGCACGCTAATAAAAGAATTTACCTCATGAAGTTAAGCTATTTTCAACTATTAAAACGAGAGGAGATGAAGCTTTTATTAAAGAAGAAGGGAACCAGTAATTTTTCAGCAAGGACCACCAATTATTTTGGACATGTCTTAGTCTTCAATCCCGGAGTAGGCAGCCAGTGCTGTCCTACAGGCATCTTTATAGTTGATCACAGCCTTGGTGCAGTTGGGAGGATATTTTTGATTCACCAGCCCGGTCTCAAAATAGCAGAAATATATCTGCTGGTCAACCTTATGTGGATAATAATGTGTTTGGATAGGACTGATTATTCTAAGTTTAAACTGTCTGTGTCACCCTCCAAGAGAATATGTGGGCTTTATCAAACCATCCAACCCTTATTGTAGCAGTCCTAGCTGATGGATTACCTCTTTTCCTTATCTGGTGTGATCCTTGGAAACCCCCAATCCATTGAGTTGCAAAGTACTTACTGAAAAGAGAAAATTGTGTCTGGATGGTTAATATATATTTGCCTAATCTCTTACATCACCAGAGCTAGGGCAGCTAAGCAGTTGAAGGCAGCTTTAGCTTCTTTTCTCCCTTCAGTATTGGCCAGCTCATGCAGATTTGAGAATTTTTGATGGCAGAAGAACTTCTGGAAGAAGTAAAGACCACCCTGAGGGGAGTGTTACAACCAAGATCAACACCTCATCTCACAATGTACCTTACACCATGCAGGGGGCGCTCATAGAGCTGCCTTTGAAATATAAAAAACTATTCTGCTTCCATCCCTGCAAATCAAAATATAAGACAATACTTCTCAATAATTAGCAAAGACAATCCCAGCCAAACACCCTCAAAAGCTTATTTGAACCCTGAACCCTATTTGGGTCATACCACCCCCTTCTGGCCCTGTGGCTACCTTTTGTAGCATATCAACTAAATTGTTCAGTAAAACTATTAATGTAACTTAAATCTTTATTTTTTTGCTGTACTGTTATCATCCTTTTCAAATAGAAACTACAACTAATCCAGCTGCAACAGGGGTACCAGATGTAGGTTCAATTTACAGCCTACCTTCAAGAAAACCCCCAAGAAAGGATGGAGCAGTTACTGCATGGCTAATCCTTGCCAATAACTTTTCCTAGCCATCCCCAAGGCAATACTCTGGAGTGATACACTATATATCAGTAATAGCTTGTGTTGACCAGCGTGTAAAACAGAAAGTTCTAGCTCAGCATGATAGCAGTATCACCCCTCCCTAGATGGACCTTTTCCAACTGATGCCAAGCCTGCAACTTGAGTGTGAGGGAGGACTAGACTTACAAAATCTGGTTCACATCCCAGTGGGACCATCCCCCAGGATTCCAGCCAGTGAAATACTGAAATTGTTGCTCTGAGGGGCCTCCAAGGGGGACAGTAAAGGACAGGGGTGGGAATTAGACATTCAAGTCCATAACCAAGGCACCCACCAGCAGCCAGAGAGATCTGTCCAGAGTGAGGAAGGAGTTAATGTTTTTAGGAAGGGATGTGATAGAAGCAAGTTGATGTGATTTTTTTGGGGCATAATACTAGTCTCACCTATGGTTTAGAAGGGGGTACCTCAGTTTCTAGCTTCTGAATAGGGAGAAGATTCTCAGGATACAGTCCCAATCATGCAGATCCCACAAACAAGCTCACAAAAGAGGGAGACTGGATGAGATGCTGAACAAGGTTCTTGTGCAGTGTCAGGATACCATGTCTCAGGGGAAGGCCTGTTAGCCTTGGCTGCTAACTTTCTCTTTTGGGAGGAGGGTAGAGCCCACCATAGAAGGGGTGCTAACTTGATGAGATAAGATGCTGATCAGCCTACTAAAGCCCAGAGTCCAGTGGCTGGAACCATAGTGTTGACTAACCCAGCCAAGAAAATCTAGGCAATGCCTGTATATTGGTTGGCTGTGGGAGAAGTCAGTACTGGGATGGGTTGTAGGCAATCAGGCTTGGGTGTCAGGGGTGCTTTCAAATCTGTCCGGTAGGCAGTCAAATAGTTGTACTTCACACAGATATTGGGGGATGGTTGCTTGCACTGAGTATCTTTGTGAAAGGCTGTTTGTGGGGTTATCTGCTGGGCAAGGTGATCTGGGTGGGGGGTCTCCTTCATGATAAGCTCCTGTTACTCTGGTTTAAACAGATAGTCAGAGAAATACAGTGGGCCAAAGGAAGCTCCAGAAGGACAATAAAACATGGGCTGGATTTCACAGGGTTCCTCAGGAATGCGGTACGTCTGCCCAAGATTTTCTGTCAGAACAGTAGTAAAATGGAAAACAACCAAGACAAAATAAGGAATAAATTGGTAGAACCAGGGTCCCATAATCTCATTTTATTTCAAAATGACAATATCAATTGTCAAGGCTTTATGGAGTTTAAATACCATTTCAAATGCTAAGTTCAAAATCTAGCCCACCAACTGATTGCTAAGTTGCTCAGTTTCTTCTGGCCCAAGAGCTCTGGCCCCTTCCTGGATCCTTTGGCCCATCATTTCCTCTACTGGAATGACCTCCATCTGATGGCCCAACAATAATATCCTCATGGCCTTGCCATTTCCACCAATATTCCTGTCATCCTGGACCAAATGAACCTCAGAAACCCCAAGCTGGGTCAACCCTGGTCCCGTGGTCTGAACAGCTCCGGGAGTTACTTTGAGGTCACCAGAAGCCTGGAGATCACATGGCCTGGCAGCCTGGTTTTCTAACCTCTCATCTGAGTTTCCTTGAGACTTTAACTTATCAAGCTGAGAAAATAATCCCTCCCCAGATGACCCATCAGTCAATATAGGAGTGACAGCATGTCAATTTAGCGCTCCTATCAATCTAGACTGGCCTGGATCAATCACTGACCTATGACATCCCTCCATACTTTGTGAATCTCTGGCCTGACAGAACTGTAAATTTTGCTGATTATCCAGATTCATATCACAACTTGTTCCAGCTCTTACATTGGCTAGCCACAAAAAAACACAGGCGGAAAGCCCAAGGCTCTGCAGGATCCTCACAACCATCAGAATTGGGTCCCAAGTTTGGTTCTTCTAGTTGGAGTTTTCTACTTATTTTGGGAGAAATGGCATTCATGATAAGCCACCCAGGATTGGTAACAGATTTATGTGCTGCTATAGAGAGTCCCTTAAATCTGAGGAAGTAGCCCACAACAACAGGTGTCATATTAGGCTCTTGGGGACAACATCTAAAGAACACAGTGGAAAACCTGTATCACAAAAAGTTTGATGTTTGAGGCTAGCCTTGGGGTAACCTTTGGGGAAAAATTACGGATATGTGCCTTAATTTCTTGAAATATACAAAGAATAGTTATTTTTTGGAGTAAAAGAAGGGAAAAGCTTGAAGGTTATAAAAGCTGTCACAAATGTGGATAAACTTGACTTTATTGGGAGAAATGATTATATTTAAATAGTAGACTGGGCTTGCTGATCATCCACTAGGTAGACAGTGTGGATGATGAGGTCATTCTAAACTGAACTTATACCAGGATCAGTCAAGTGCAGGTAGGATAATCCAGAACAGGTGGAAATTGATTTTGACTCATTTAAGGAAGGTGTACAAACTCTGGTGTTGAAAGAAATCCAACCAAGTCTTTGCAGGTATCAATATTTGAGGACCATATTGAAATAGCACAAATGGCCTAATATCTGATAACAGGAATACAGACGTCAAGGTCAACACTAACAGATTCAAGAAGGGAAACAGCATTCAGAAGGGTGTATCTGAAAAAACTATAGGCAGGCAGCCCAGAAGAACAGAGGACCACAAGAAGTTTTAGGTTTGTTTTATAGAAGGGAATTAAATTGGTATGCACCAAGCTAGGAGATTTGCAGTGGATTTGAACTAACCCTATTTTCTTTTTCAACAAAAAAATAGGCAGGTGGTGTCGGAGATCAGAAAGCCCTGGACAATCATCTGGCCTTCCTAGAGGCAAAAACCCCAAAGCTTGAGAACCCCTACCAAGTATCCCCCAGAGCAAGAAAACCCCCTTTTGAATTACAAATGGCCCGGGATTCAGGGAGCACAAAAGCCTTGAATCCCTGGATTTAATTCTACTAACAAACTTGGGCCTCTCAACTATTGGTAAATGGTACATTGGGAGCACAATCATTCAATTATGCAATCAGGCGCTCAATTCATTGCAGAACTATACATAGTTGTGGCACTTTGGCATGCTGCAGCTCAAGAAAGATTAATGTTATAGCAACCAATGAGCTTCCATACCTTGGCCCAAGTACTCAAATTCCAGTGAAAATTGTAAGTTCAACTGAAATTGATTCTTTCAGCTCTCTGGTGGCACAAAAGGGCATAGAATTACCAGTAAGTATAAGTAGTGAGGAGGAGAAGCCCTCCTCACTGTTGACATCTTAAATAAACAACTTTATGCTCATGATCCCTTATTTTCTTGCAAGATCTATCTACCTTTGCACCAATATAACTATTCTGTTTGCATTTAGTTGTATCTCCACTACACTTTACAACCTCATACATCTGCTCCTCCTGGCCACCAAGAGTGATCATTTTGTCCTCTATGCTGGAGATTCCTCCTACTCCCCCTGCCAACTGTACCTCCTGCCCAGGACTTCAGTAAGTTGGGTTTTATCTATATCACAGTATTGGGGCTGTAAAACCAGGTTGTGCCCCATACTGGGAGTTGGTGTTCCCTAGCTACTTTTCAGGAACCCATCTGCTCAGAAACATACCACCCAAAAGGTGTATAGCCACAGATGAGTTCAACCCGGTGATTAGAGAACCAATTGGAAGGGAGACCATCCCCATATGGAACAATTCTCCAATAAAACAATATTGACCCAAAAGGGGATTAAATCTTCCCAGCAGGAAGTAAGTTCCAAGATAACTTAGGAGGAAAACAGAAGCCATGTGATGAAATAAAGAAGGACTGGGCAGACTGGCCCCCATGACCTGTGGTTCCTCTGTGATGGGGGGATTTGATGACAGTGGGGTGGCGGTGTACCATACAACTGGTACCACTTGGCGTCACAACTTGTCCAAGTAATCAGGAGGAGGCAAACCAGAATTTGCTCTGGTTCCAAAAGGAAGGCTTGAAGTAAGGGACTTTATAAGGAGCAACCAAGCCAACCATTTATACCCAAATGGTCCCCATTGGGATGACTTGGGTAGCATCATGGTGTTTGATTTCAGGATTTGAGAGCAGGCAAAAAGAAAAATCAATTAGGTTGGTAAATTGACTTTATTAACTGAACAATTAATAATGCTGACAAGATGGAGCCTTATATAGGCTGTCAATAGATTTCCAATTTGCAGTTTAAAGGGGAATTGGGGATAATATTGGGGGAAAACTTGGCAGGAGCAACTTGAACTGGTTTATAATTTAAATTAAAATTATTATTTTTTAAATTAACTCATAGCCCCTACTGGGCCTTCTCAAACAGCTAGGTGTCATTTTCCCCAGCTGGTTGAAAGGTCCCAGCTTGGGGAAGCTTCTGGTAGTTGAAAACCCCACCAGAAGAAGAGGCTCTGTTGTTTGGCTTCTCCAAAGCAACTACGGAGCCTTGCTTATGCTTAACAGAATCATAATTCAAAGCAAAAGCAAATTCAAAAACTCCTGGATCAGTTGTAAGATCTGATTGGCTGCAGGAAGCCATCTTGCATGAAACCAAAGGTAAATTTGAATTCAAACTACTAATGTTGTTTAGGTGTCCCACCAGTGAGCAAGAGGGCCAGAGTTTGATTCCCATATTGGGCTCAGAAAGGGCCTCCAGGCTTGATTCCAGACACTTCAAAGGTAAATTGGAGCAAATACTACTAGCTAATAAACCATTTATAGGTCCTGGAGACAATTGCAATTTAGGGCAAGAGTTACCAGACCCTGGAATTCTCAGAATTTCCTTGTTGTTGTCAAGAAAAATAAAAAATGCATTCCTGACATTACTGAAGTCACTTATCTGGTCAGAATTGCGCCTATTGTGTACTTGACCTTCCAGGCCCAGCCCATCTCCCCCATGGGAGCCCAGCTGGACTCTGGTATGGGCCATAAAAGGTGGGCAGTGGATCAGAGGGAGACAAGAGACATCAGGCAGAGTGGAATCAGACCAAAAAAATCTCAAAGCAAGCTTTGAAAATCAGTATTTTAATTTGATAATTGATAATTATTATGTAGGGGACCTGCAGCCCTTGCTTTACTTTTATGCAAAGAAAGGGGCTGAGCACAACAGGATTTTAAGGAGGGGATTTGGCAGGCTGCAGCAAAGAACAATTTTGATTGTAAAAACCAATATTTTAATGATACATACCTAAATAGAATTAGGGCAACTGAGATGTCTGGGGTTAAAACAGCCTTATTGACTAAAGCAGAACCCCTTGGGAAACAGAAGTAGCAGTTTGATTGCTGGCTAAAACTGAAGTCACAACCTTTATGCAGTTATAATTTTTTATAGCAGGATAAGGGACCACTGGGCTGGAAGAATCAATTGACCAGAATGCTGATATGCGCATAAAATTCAAAACTAATAAATCTGGGAGGGTAAATTCTCTCTGTGATTTTCAAGTTGAAATAGATAGGGTCTACACCAGGACAGAAGACAGTATAAACCAAATAGCATCTTCCCTATAGTTAGAGGAGGTTTCCAAGATGAGGAAGGAGTTTCTGGAGCAAAGGCCACCACAAACTGTTCATCAACAGTGTGCACAAGATCCTTTGGGTTATGCAGGGGTTGCGCTTAAATACAAGCCGCCTTTTTGATTGGCCTAGGGAAAATATCCCTATCTAGAGCCAATGGGGCCCCTGTACTTTTACATCCTGCAACTTATGGCTTTTATGGGTGGAAAATAGGACACTTTATTTTAAGTTTTCTGTACTTTACAGAGGACTGTCTTTGTATTTTTAGGTTCCCAATCCTGTGACAAAAATTGCATGATAATATGAAGCCATTTCCAAGTGGTGAGAGGTAAACACCCAAATCCACATAGAGTTGATGATTAACCACCAAAATGAATTCAAATACTGCTTGGTAAAATGACAAATAATACACTACAGGTTAATAAAAATAATTAAGACCAACCATAGTAAACCTAGATAGATAGCCTGTGAAAAATGAGGGAGTCTTCTGAATAGAACTCAGGACATTGAGAAGTGACAACAGTCTCAGTTTTGAATTCAGTAGAAAAGACTTCAACATTGGAATGCATCAGAGTAACATTGGGAGAACCCAAAGGAGAAGAACTAGGAAACAGACCCCATTTTCTTGTGGCAATAAAAATTTAGAATCAGAATGTAGGGAATATATTGGAGTAGGCTGTCCACTGGATGCATTGGGATATATGTTAAATCAAATAGATAAGCTTTAGGTTTATTGAGATTTTTTGAGGACTCAACTCTTAAGGGTTGAACATTGGGAAAATTTCAATATGTATCAAATTTATTGACTAAGCAATACCACATGAATTTATGGCTCCTAGTCCAACTCATCATTGCAACACATATCTTGTCCATGAAGCAAAAACCCTTGTATGATTAATTCCTGATAATATTTCTGATAAACAAGGTTTTATTGGGTGATCCACAGATTAAGCCTATTTATCTATGTCAGTTTGGCAGGAATAATTGGATCCTGTTGATTGATTGGAGCTGCCGTGACTTATTTCCAACCAACAGTTTGATATAATTATGTTAATTGCTTTACTTAGTCAATGGTTTCACAGATTTTTTCACTTTAAAACTGGGACGGTTTATTTCCAGTGTGAGGAATTGTTGACCAGGGACTATGGAAAGCTCAATTCATTAGGCAATTAATTATAAACTAATGAGGGACAATCATTTACCTTCTTGTAAATTTGGTCATTTATCACATAATTTGATGAATGATTAGTGATCCATGGTTTTTCATCAGAAATTAATCACACCATGTTGCTGCCACCCTAATAATGAAGCGCCATGACACCAGCAATTGTCAAAATATGCGCCACAACACCAGCATTGATTATTAATGGCACCAAAGTGTCATCACAGTTTACATCAAGCGCCAGCATGATTAATTACAAGTGCCGGAGCGCCGCAATAATTAACATCAAGTGCCAAGATGCCTGCTTCTGTGAATAATAACACCAAGACACATGGATCAGCTCAAAAAATAATCTGACTTTTATACCAAATATAGTCTGAATATAGAATATTCCATATATCAAATAAGAGTGACACTTGGGTTGCTAGCAGATTGCACCCTTGTGCTAGGCACCACAGCATTGTGGATTGCAACTAAAAATTAGAAGTAGCCCCTTTTTTCTGCCAGTATGGCTTTAACGTCATAGTGCGCTGAGATAACATAGAAGAAATTGCTATCAAATGATAATTAATAATATGAGAATGTCCCTATATAGGTTGTTGGTAGTAAACTCCAAGGGAAAGATTTCCACTACTTGTATAGGATTTAATAAAGCATTTAATAATAAATACAATTGGGAAATGTCTTCAGAATCTTCATATTCAAAGGCATACAGTGAGCATGTGCCCCTGAATATTGATTCTTCTGTTGAAGCTGCTGGTGTATGCCAAGTTTCAACACCAAGAATTATGAAAACTACTGTGAAAAAAATCTATATGAGTTGCCACAGTTTAAAGATGTCTTTTTGCCATAATACTTCCTGTTTTACTATGTGGGATGATCACAAGACTAATGTTACTTGACCACCTTCAAACATGAGGTCA
Organism: Entomophthora muscae; assembly: GCA_014839935.2. Lineage (NCBI taxonomy): Eukaryota > Fungi > Entomophthoromycota > Entomophthoromycetes > Entomophthorales > Entomophthoraceae > Entomophthora > Entomophthora muscae. The sequence goes on from QTSX02004269.1 coordinate 222,339, forward strand.
TAACTTGCTACAGAAAATCTTTTGTGTTGATTTTGGTATATAGCCCTCTTTTAAGCTTCAATCAAACAGGAAGTTTTGCAGAATACCTCACTGCCTGGAAACATGCATTTTTTACTTCCCCAGAAGCCATACCTGATGGGAATTCTGTGCTATTCACAATTATTATCAGTGGGGAAAGAACTATGTTTTGTAAGTGAATGCATGTGGGGTGCTACACATCCATTAATGATTATTAAAAATCTATTTTTGACGCAAATAACCAAGCCACACTGGGGTTTGCAATACTGATGACATGTTCAATCATCTTTGTACCCTTCCTGATATTGCTCATAATCAGATAGGTTGCCACAAGTCTCATTAATGGGACAACAGCAAAAATTATCATCACAAGGGAGAGCTTCTGTTCTTGCATATTCAGAGTTAGGAAAAGCCTGAGAGGTTTATAAAAAGGCTTTAAAGCCCCACTTGACCAATAAACTCAATATCTCCTAGCCAAAACTTCTTGCAACTACAATGTGCATGAAGTCAAAATTTAGATTTTTTTCTTATTAATACTGACAACCCTGTCCTACAAGGTAGTAATTCTCAAAATAAATCACACAATTGGCTTATCCCTTTTGCTGCTATGGGAACATACAAAAATTTCCTCATAGACACAGGAGCATATAATAACATAGTTGGCCAGGAGTTTGAGGACTCATATTGGCTGGAAAAAAGTGGTAAAGCTTGTACACAATGTCAAACCTGGATAAAAATAGTTGGGAAACCTGTCTAAATTAAAAACCTGTAAAATGGAATTACATAAGCCAAACATTTATCATGTGCCTGATGAACTTTAATGTTGCATTAAAACATCCAAAGGAGCCACCTATATACCCCAAGAGGTAATAAATGGCAGTAAATGGCAACAAGACCGTCTTAGAATATGGATTTAATTTTAGATCTTGAAAGCATATTTGTTCTTGATGTAATTTATTAAACTGTTTTTAGTCTATTTTTGGTTCTTTGTAATATTGACTTGAGTAATTCATAGCAGGGTCTACTATTAGGCAGTACAGTAATTCCAGAAAAATGAGTGTTTTAATCTTCTGGTATAAGAAATATGATAAATTGGTGGCTTAAAATGAATGTATATTAGGCTCAATGATTGCAAAAAGCAGTTCTTCTAGAATTATTAGTTCTTTATATTGTAATAGGTGAAACAGGAAATTGGAAGGACCCACTTAAAGGTTTGGATAAAAATTGTTAAGAATAATGTATTTATAGTGTGAACTATCCTCACCTGACTGTAGGTCTTGTGTTATTTTGGAGTAGATTGGGAGATCCAGAGTGGGTTCTGGGTCTCTTTAGCTAGGCTCTAAAATTTAATTTTTAATATTTTTGAAGAGGTGAGTTTTTATCTTTTCTGTCTTCAATAATGGTTGAGCTTGAATTTATAAATGGTTTGTCTAATTTTATGTCATGGCAGATTTTTCAGCCTGGATGGTTATTATGATCCTCTCATGACCTGCACACATGTCATTTTATAGATTTTGAGTCATGTTTATGTTTAAACAGGATTGGGATATCTGACAAAGTAATACCATTCCCTAATAATGATTTTTACATTTAAAACTTGAAGTATAATAAGCTATTTACTATTAATAGCTTTTTATGATTCTGGAGCTTTTGCAGAAGCAGCTGATTGACACACTGAGTCTGTAATTAAGTTTTTATTTAAAGGTAATATGTCTGGGTCTTAAGTAACAGTTATTTCCCTGGGTTTGGCTTGTGACTTTTTTCACCTTGGTGTTGAATTTTTCATGGTTATTTGTTGTTTCTAACTCCAGTGTAGAAGTAAAATTAAAAGTTTTTTGTAACACAGGCTGGATCTCAGATTTTTGGGTTCAATTAATCCATGTGTGGTTGGGGTGATCCATTTGAGGATAGATTAATTTTATGTTGTTAATCATGCTAAGATGTACCCTGATTTAAGATTCTCAGGAAGCATTAAGAAGCTACAGCATAATCAATTTTACCCTTTCCACACCATCCTCACTCAGTAATATTTTTCTGAAATTTCATAAATGTAACACAAATTCTAATCCTGATTAAGGACAACAAACATGGGGCAATGGGGTATTACAACCTAGATCAAAATTTTAACTGAAAAAATATTAAGATATGCAGGGAGTGCTCAATGAATCACTCCAGAACTTCTTAAACATTATCCAACTCTATTATAAAGCCATTGGTTCTAAACCTATTTACTTACAATGCAGATTATCAGTTCTGTTAAGGATCTATTAGAGTGAAATGGTAAGCTGCATGATTCAGGGACAAAAATGAGAGTATAAAAAAATCTAAGTTGCTTGAGCAACAGGTGACCAAATTAGAACAACAGCTTCAACATCTTATCACCAGGAGTAGTTTAGAAGAAGATAGAGGTAAAAATTGTCAGGGTACAAATGATTTTCAGAGAAAAAAGAGGTCAAATTCAGAGGCTTCAACATGTAAATTGCGGGCCAGGGTGAAGCCATAGAATTAACAGCAGCTTTAACCATTAAAGAGGCTAAAATCTTAAGAACAGGGGCAAACAGCCCCAGTAGAGCAATCATATTTTTGGGAAAACTTTCTTTATTTGATGGTAATTAAGCTATCTAGAAACAAGTTTCTAGAGGTGAATGGAAAAGTTTTAAGGAAGTTCAGGATAGGGAAGGGGGAGCTTCAATGGCATCTGATTTTCTAGCAAGAATATTTTTAGCATTTTGGGGTCCTACTGTCAAATTCAACTTGATGACGGCATAATTCAAAAAATTGGCAACCATCTGGTTGAGTGCTGCCATCACCAAGTAATGTATAACACATAATTTTCTTATAATTCTTAATTGGAGAAAAATACAGCAAGCCTAGATTTTCCAGGGCTACTTGGTCAATCCCTGCTTTGGCCCATTTTTTGTCAATGCCGCATTCAAGTTGTCTATTTCTTTCAAGGGTTTGGCAGTGGTTATTTGCTGGTTTCTGGTCTCATGGTGGTGCACTATTCCTTCCATTTGGTTTTCTATGTAATAGGATCCAACTGTAGGATAGGGTGCTAGTAGACACAGAAGCAGGAAGTAGGACTGCAAGGCCTGAGGGCCAAGCTAACCACATTCTTGAGGATAACATAATAATAATTTATGATAGAAAGCAGCCAATCAGGTAGAAAGGACCAAAATTAGGGATCATGGAGTCCACCAATCCAGTTAAAGTGGCATACTTAAACCCACAAAAGCTGGGTGAAAGTGATTTCATTAGCAATAACAGAATATTGTTGGTGGCTAAGCCCCAGGGGCAGGGATGGAGTCATAGATACTAGATAAACTGACAGATATTTATACTTGTTGTGGAAGAGTCTGTGCTTCACAGTAAGCCAAGTTATTTCTCAGTTATATGTTTCTGGTTTGAAGTTCTGGCTAATTTTTTTTTGGAAAGTAGGGTAATTTCTGGATTAAATTCAGAGTAAGTGGGTTCAAGGAGATATTTGGTGAAATTGACAGGTCCAAAAGGGGTCCTAGCTGGATAGAAAACTTGTGTAGAGGGGCCACATGATAAATGGGCATAATTACAGGGGTTTCAGGGCCTGTGGATGCAGTATGCAGATGATAAAAGACAATAACTAGACATGAAAAAATTTGGGTTAACAAAAGTTCATTACACTTTATTATTAGATTGGCAATATGGCTCATATTTAACCTGGCAGTGTATAAATATGGGCAAGTGCCTTAAGTTTAAGTGCATAGATATAAAACTCAAAATTGGCAGTTTTTTTGTTTCTGCGCTTTTTTTCAATAAAATTTATAATAATTAATAAAAAATTGAATTTCACACATTGATTCTTTAAGACCTGATGTTTAAATAAATATAAAGATAAATGAAAATATTTTTGTAGCTTCTATTATATTTTAATATTAAAAAGTTGGTGTGTTTTTAGGAAAAACAAAAAAATAAAAAATTAATATAATATTGTACTATGTTTTCCTATGTTATTTCAGGGGTAAAATCGAAGTGCTCTGTCAGGATTGAAAATTCTTCACCTTTGGAAAACCAGGCCTGGGAGCCAGATTCAAACCCTGACCCTTAATACTTGCAGGCTGCCAGCCCTATGGACCAAGGAGCAGCCTGCCTGCATTTTCTTGAGACTGAGCCTCCGCAAGCTGAAGTCCCCGCTAAGTCCCAAAGTCAGAATACCAGTGCAAGTTGGGCTATGGTGGTACCAAAGAAGGAGCTTCTTAAATTGCCTAATGGAGGCAGAGAGCGCTTCTGTGAACTTGAAGTCCTCTCAGGTAACCAATCATATTCAATCACCAAAGGAAACATGGGCTTTAGGCCTAACCCCTTGACCACAGCCCAGAATCATGAGAATCAAGTGACCAATTTGGAATTTCCAACAAATGAGAGAATGCCCAGTCAAGGTGCCATTTTGCCGCTCCTGCACCCAGGCCTACTGGCCACCTGCCTGTATTTTTCCCGATGTTTTGAAGAAACCTGTCAGGGACCCACTTGAGAGGGAACAAGTTCCCAATCTGATGAGCCAAGGCCCCAAAGTTGAGCCCTGCAATAACCAAACCAATTGAAACCTTAACCATTGCCAGGTGAACAAAGTGCCCTAGAAATGCAAAGCAACCCATCATGGAACTGAATATACCCAGCAAATAGTAACCCACCAGATAAGATAAAAGGTATAAGGAGGCATTTGGTCTCACCAAAGAAGGTTCAACTGGTGGAGGTGGATTTGTGGACCAACTGTACTGGAACTTTCTTCCCCAGTGACCTGAGGGATATTTGAATCATCCATTAGCCAGGAACTCCTTATAATGGGAGTCATCAGGAGAAGAATTGTGCCAGTCTGTGGTGGGAGTTGGATCTTCAAGGCTCATTACCACAGAAAGGAAAAAACTAGAAACCAGAACAGGGATTGGCTTCCTTTAATGGTTTCAGAAAATGAGGGTGCAGAAACAAGTGTAGGCAAGTGTAGAATAGAAAAATAACTTTATTGTTGGAACAAGTAAAAATGATAAAGATTGCTCACTTAAATACCCTCAAAATAGAGGCTGGAATATTTAAGTGGTTATTGGGGATAAGAGGGATTTACAGAGGACTTTCATGATACTTATAATTGAAACTAATACCTGTATGACCTGTGCCTCAACTTAGGGCTTAATGACAAGTTTTAAATTGTTGTGGCAGAAAAGCAAGCAAGAACAAGCCATAAGATCAGGGACAATTAAGCGGTTTAAACACTTTATTTTTGGGTAGATCAAGTATGGAGCCCAGTCAAGATATGCAGCCAGTGAATTCAGAGGTAAAAAGGAAGAAGAAACCAGCTAATCAGGTCTCCAGCAATAAGTGACGTGTCATAGTGATGTTCTAATGTTTTCAGAAACAGAACCAAAGTTGGAAGAAAAATTCAAAAGCAAGGAATTAATATAAAAAGGTAATTTAAGTTGATTAGTTGACTGTAAGTTAACATTTGGCTTGTTGTTAGGGTTCCAGGTTTGATCCCTGTCTTTCTTGAAACCAATGTTGACTATATTATCCAAAGAAATGTTTTTAACTGTTTGTGTTGCAGGATCACCTATTAAACCATACATTCAATTAATGTAGCCAGGGAAGAATTCCCTGACAAAACACTTATGGAAAATACTAAGTTTGGAGGTGGAATGCTATATATGCCTATAGGTGCCGCGCTCAAACCTTATTGCCATTTTTAAATAAAGGTTATGTTATTTTGGCTTACACAGCTATTGCCTTATTTTGCCTTTGCCATCTATCAAATTAGTACAAGATCTTCCGTTCCTCCTGCCCCTCTGTCTGCAGATTTCTGTCCTCCAGGTGTTCTCTTTGGCCCTGTCTAATTCATGGATTATCCTTTTAAACCTGAATATAAGGACTACACCCCATAGAAAATACTTGAACTAGATAATTTGGCCTGCATAGAATCTGAAGTTAGATACAACAGTCAAGGCCCGTGGATATTCTCAACACCCAAGCTGTTTAGATGAAAATTCAACTACTTTCCTGCTTACAACCTCCGCATGGAACCTCCTGTGACCCCCAAGTCTATGCCCGCCTCCTCACCTGACCTCCCAACTGAACACACGGGCAAGCTATTTAGGATTCTGTATATCATCCTCACAGGGGTGATTGACATTATAATCCTGGCCCCCAGCCCGTGGTCCTGGGTGGGGGAGTCCTTCCCCTACCTTTTAAGTTAGCTCCTCTCTTGTGGTGGGCTCTACCCACAAGAAACCCAGCCCAAATTAACCCAGAAAACAATGGGCCAGCCGCCTAAGACTAGATCCCTGACAGTAGGACAGAGAGCCTCTCTGTGGCCAAGAGCTGAGCATAGCACACAGATGGGTGGAGTTTGCTCAGGGATTACTTTGAACTTGCTACTCAGGGTGTCATTCTTCTCAAGAATGGCTGTGCAACTGGGAATGGATGCCAAGCTGTGATTTGCAAAGGGTTTGATCATGACCATGGCTTTTGATGTGGTCAGGTGCTCCATGTAAGGATTCTTGAGCAATATAAACTACAATATTTCTCCATACTTGGTAAGCACTTCCTTGAGCTGGGATTCAACCTCCTCTCTTGGAATGTCTAGTGGCAAGGCCTAAAAGGACATAAAGAAGGTGGTATCTTGATTGAACTGGGTGCAGGTGGTCTGTAGGACTTTCTGGATCTTTTTACCCTTGGAGTCAGTGATCTCAAGATTGAAGATTTCTTCTGTTGCCTTATCAGCATCCTCTTTACAGAGGAAGCCAAGATCAAAGAAGTCCTTCATTGGGCTCTGGTGAAGTGACACTGCCTTGGGATATACTGTGGCAACTGATTTTTCTGCCTCCTGGAACTGAGGAGGGTCGCCTCCAAAGTTGACTCTGATCCCATGGGGCACAGGGGACTTGGAGAAGGCTCTGGTGTTGTCTTGGAACCAGCGTTCAGAGGTCACAAATTTTAGCTATCCTTCTGAAGGACCAAATATTCCCTTCTTGGTGGTTCTTGTAGGGCTCACCAGTTAGCCCTTGACAGGGCGTTTCTGGCCCTGGACCACCTTGGCCAAGGATATGGAGTTGTTTGTTGTCATACCTTTCTTACCTATAATAAAAGCCTACAGTAAACTTAGAATCTTATGCACTTAGATTGCATTATTAATGCTTAGATTTCAAAAAGTGGAACTAAGCTGTGAAAGAAAGGTGACATCCCAAAGTTCATTACCCTGCATTTAAAAGATTAAAATTGTATATGGGACACAGTTTTTGGTATGTCTTTTTCTTTTACTTTTACTTGGTTGTAACCTGAGTTGAGGTCAATTTTAGAGAAAAAATTGGCTCCAGAGAGTCTTGCAAACAGGTCCCCTATGAATGGGAGAGGATCTTTATTCTTTCTGTGCTTGTATTGAGAGCTCTGTAGTCTGTTAATAGACAGAGGGAGCCTTCTTTTTTCTTTACAAAAAACACTGCTGCCCCCCACAGGTATTCAGATGGGCGGATAAAGCCTTTAGCTAGGTTATACTCAATGTGACTTTTGAGGGTTTGTGTCTCCATGAGGGAGAGTTTGTAGAAGGGTGCAGGTTTGGGCATGGACTTAAATAGGTCAATGCCATGCTTGACCTCCCGTTTGGGGGGTAGTTTGATTAGTTCTTCCATAGATACATGGGTGTATTCATTTAGAAGTGCTGGGTGTTCTGGGCATTGAATTTAGGTTGTTTGAATTGTATTGAATTCAGTGTACCTCATTATATGTAGTGTACTGTCTTTAGTTAGACATTTCAACCTGTCCTGATTTATGACTTGGAAAAGTACTTTGTCTCTTAGAATGAGATTGTTGGGTTCTTTGAGGATGTTAAAATTGAATCTGTTGTGTTTGATGGTCATGTTTTTGTTTTCCAAAATATGATGGGATTCACTAAGGTGAACCAGTCCATTCCTACTTCAATAATATAGTTTATTTTTTTATGACAAGCCCTATGATGGACGTTTTAATGCCTTGGAGGGCAATTCTGAAGGGAGTTATTTTGCCTTAAAGCAGAGTTTTTGATTTGTCTGCCATTCTGGCATATTTGAAGTTGGATTTGACAACTGGTATTTTGTACTTGGTTACAAAAGGTTTGCTAACCATAGTGTGTTGTGCACCAGAGTCAAATAGAACTTTATGTGTATGTGATTTGTAAGTGCATGGATAGACAAGAAGTTGTGAGTGATCTTTAATTTTTACGTTCATAAGAATGCAAGATTGCAGGACACACGGGAGGCCAGCAGCAAAGTTTGTGCCTCAGTACAATTTCTTGTTGATTTGGGTTGAGACAGGGGCAGTTTAATCATGTTCTCCCTCCTCTTCTTTCCCTGTTCCTCTGTTTTGAGACCTTCAAGTTCAGAGAATGTGGGGCCAGATTCATAGTGGGTTGCTGTTTTAGCATTATTTACTTCAGTGGTGTCCTCTTTCTTGGGACAGGAGAAGTTTGTGCTTTGACTATGATTGTCATTGTTTTTATTGAAGTTGCTGTAGCTATGACTGGTGTTTTGTCGTTTTTTGCCATTGAAATCTCTCTGCCATTGTTGTTAGAGGAGTGGTTGATGATGTGTGCAGTATATTCCATGTTTGCGCGTTTTTCTGTGCGCTTGGCTTCTGCAATGAGCGTGGGCATGGAGGTGTTGGCCTCTGGACGGATGAGGGCAGAAGCTGGGGGCTTTATTCTGTTGATGAATAAGGCTCTAGTGTGTACATTTTCAGCCTGTGCTGGGTTTTAGACCTTGCAATGTATCTCCTCAAATTCATTGGCATAAGCTGTGACAGTGGTCTTCTGAGAAAGATTGCAAAGCTGTATTGCAATGTCTTGGAGGGATTTGTTGACGCAGAAGTTGTGGGTGATGTATGCTTTGAACTCTTCCCAGTTATCAAGATGGTTGTCAGTTTGTGAGCCAACCCAAGTGGCAAACCCAATGCTGCAGCCTTATATAGGCCCTTGTTGGCTTCCTGGACCCATTTTTTGTGGGGGGATGCGGCTGGCGCAGAGTTTGGCAGCTGTTTGATCCAGCCAGTTAATGATATTTTCTTTATTTTTGCCAAAGAACTTGTCAATACCAATATATTGGTGTTGGTCACTTCACCTGGGATAGGTGGCTGTGTGTTTTTTGTGGTTGGAGAGAGAGACTATATTGAATTATTTTGATGCATGCTTTGGGCATAGACATTCCTTCAAATACAGTGCATCCACTAGGTATATCTTCATGATGTTGTGGGCGCAGAAGTACATCTTCCAGGTCTCCTGAGATGTGGCCTGGTTTATTATGTGAGCAAAAGTGAGCAGTTTATGTTCAGTCATTTTCTTTTCATGGGCGTAGTCAAAAACTGTAGCTGCTATCAGTGATAAGAAGCAACTTTTGGGGAAGCTTCAAATATGAAATTAGGAAAGAAGAGAAGTAAATTTTATTGGGTAATACTTTAGACTTATATAATTGTGTTGTGGCGGGGATCTCAGTTGGATAAAATATAATAATGGTCATGTGCAGGATGGGTTTGAGTTGCTAGATACTTGGACAGTCATGTGATATTCATTTGTTGCCATTTACAGCATGTTAAACTGTATATTGGAAAGGCACCAAATTGGTCAATGACTGGATGTTAAGTGGGTTGGCGGTAGCCAGAACACCCATACATCCAGCTCCTTGACACTTTGAATCTGAAACCTCAAGCTAACCACTTGGGTGAGTAAAATTTTGAATAAATGAGGTATGATTGATTCTGATGGCCTAGGTTTAGTTCAGAAATGGAGGATCAAGTTAGGTAAAATTACTTGGTGAGAATTATTTCCTAATTCTGAGGTGTTTAATGATAGGGACTACCAAAATAAGCTATATGTAAGCCATTAGTGTAATTGTGGAGCTGCTTTAAAATTAGGAAAGATTAAGAAAATGGGAAATGTAGACCAAAATGCTAAACACATTTAGCAGCAAAAATTCTTAAGCCCAAAATTGGTACAGTAGTTTTAAAGCTATGGCAACAAGCAAAGATAATTCAGATTTAAACAAATATAACTCAGATGTAATAAAATGAAGTGAATCCAAAACTATTATAAATTAATATAAATTTTCTTATTTTTATTTTTTACATCTAAGTTATTTTTGTTTAAAACTGAATTATTTTTGAAGCTGGCATAGCTTTTAAAACTTCTTTAAGTGATAATATCCAAGCAGAGGTACATGCAAAATGCAGTTTATAAAAACAAGAACAAAACTTATGAAATTTAATCATTGGGATTGTAAAACGGATTCTGCAAGTGAATCACTTGGTAGATGGCTTCTACATACTCCTCAATCTTGGGCAGGGATGTCACAAAAACAGTGTGGTTGCCACAGACAGCACAAAATCAATGCCACACTTGAAATGTTGCGCAAAAAATGTACACAAACATGAGTTCAATTCCCATGGATTTTACTTACCAAAATAAATAAAACAAATAACTTGTGGTATAATATGGGTTTATTTGACTGCTATGGTAATTTCAAGATACAATCCAGTGTTATAGGTCAACTGATAAAACTGACATCAGCATCTTGAATTCTGGCAACCAAACCTCCAGAAGTGACTAAAAAGTTTACAATGTCATAATCAATTTTTGGGCCAAAAAGCATCAAATTCCCTGATTTTTGAGATTTATGAACTTTTTTGACACATTTGACAATTTCAATAATACCCACACATACTTTTCAACAACCCACTTGTTTTAAATGGTTTGATTAAGCTCAGCTGGAATTTTTTTTGGAAAGTTTAATTGGCTCTTGGACAAGACATCTAAGAGGATACAATGGGGAAACCTTTACTAAAGAAGTTTTGATATTTAAAGCAAGCCTTGGGTTAGCCTTCAGCACAAAATTAAAGGAATGATTTTTTCCTGGAAAGAAAAGGGTAATTTTATTATTCTGGAAAGGAAAAGAAAATGCCTAAATATTATAAAAGCCAACTTAAATGTGGATACACCTATCAGTAAGCTAGCCATAGGTAGAGACTTTGGGTGACTTGGGACGGGGTATCACCAGGCCAGTGGGTAATGCCCACCACAGGATGAGGGCTAACTTGATGAAATAAAATAAGAACCACCTGAGTAAGGGCCATGTACTAGAGTTTGGCATCAGAGAGTACAATAAGCCTGTTAGAGTAATGTAGAGTACTCCAAATAGCTGAGTGGATGTGGTGTCAGTGGTGTTGGTGTTGGCAGGTTTCACAGGGGTGGTTGGGTTGCGGGGTCAAAGGCAGGGACATAGGGACCAGGTAGGCGGGCAGATATTTGTACTTTTCTTGGAAAACTCTTGGCTGCCTCACATACTACTTTACTTTGAAACTTATAGTTTCAGTCTCTCTAGCTCTTGTCAGAGTATCATATCTGGGTGTGGTATCATACTTGTCTGCAAACAGGGACAAAGGGTAAGCCTGGAACGCCCAGTACACAACTGGGGCAATCCTCAACATTTAGTTCACAGCAGAGGCCCAGGGTTGCAAGCACTCATATGGGGAATCACTTTTTCAGTGAAACCCAATAGGTTAACATAGGCAAACCCAGGCTTGCTGTAATTTTATGAGGGATAGGGAGAATTTTCAATAGGCTTGCTAATCTGTTTGATAGGCTGGCCAGCACAGAGGAAACTTTGGAAAAAGGGAAGGCAGGCAGGGCCTATGATTTATCAAGAGCCCTGGTAGGAGGAGGAAAAACTGATTTTTTATAAGCAAGGGCAAGTTTATCTTTCCTGAAGCTCCTTCAGACTAGTTGAGTAAGGGGCTCTTCTCTTTGGGAGAAGAAAAGTGAGGTTAAAGTGGTGAAATTATAACAAAGTTCTGCGTTTTCCAATGGTTAAATGACATAAACTGTAATTGTTTATTAGGTAAAGATGTCAACAAGGGAAGGGTTGTCAGTGTTCTCAGCTATATACTGCTAGGAAAATGCAAGTGTACTTAATGCCAACTCCTTATTGGCTTTTGAAAGGTTATTCTTAAGCTGGGTACCATTGGCAGGCCATGATTTATCAGTTAAGGGGATTAGTTAATCATTTTTTGCCCTGGGGAAGCTGGCAGATGAATTTTGGGTTATTTGGCAACACAAGTCCCAATTCCTTGGCTTCAGAGGGTGTGGTCCAATTAAAATTCTTTTTTACTTGGTGTTGGAACAATTTCCAATTGCCCCCAGGGTTGGCTCTTGCCAGGGTCTGATTCTCCACTTGGTATTTAAGTTTTATTTATGTCAATCAATGTGGTTGGTGACACAATCAAATGGTTGCACAATTGCTTAATTGCAGGTAACAACCCTATATAGCATAGAGATTTTCTGGATCATTCTGATCCCTGACATAGGGGGTAGTAAGTAGTATGTTCTATAAGTTGAACTTGGAGTAGACGGGATTAGGAGGATATTTGGTGAAATGTACTGGTCCAAAAGGCACTCCAGGAGGATGGTATGGCACAGGCAGTGAATCTGCAGGTTGGTCTCTAGTAAGGGTGGGCTCCAGGTTATCTTTTTGACTAGGATGGAGATGAAAAATTGAGAAAACAAAATAGGATGGGATTTTCTGGAAACAAAGGTTCATAAATCTTTTATTATCAAAAATGACAATATGGTTATCCCCATACCACTGGGGCTTTTATGAAATATGATTTTGCTTCTTCAGTTTTTGCAGATGTTAGGTCCGTCGGAATTTTTTTGGCAGGGCGTGAACCTTGATGCAGGGATTTGAGGGTGGCAGATTCTGGGTTGACCATCTCTGGTGAACAGAAGTGGAAGTACTTTGTTCCACCGCTTCTATACTTCACATCACCTGAGCCAGCTGATTGAATAGCCAAATAAGGGCTGGAGACTGACAGCAGCTGGTGTTCATTGGCAAAGCCAGCATCTGATCCCATCTTAACCTCCTTTAGGTAAGCCACAACCTCTGTGTAGGTCTTTGTCCTCAGTGGCGTGCAACCAGCAGTAATCTGATGACCATTTGGAGCATCCCCCTTTAAAAGTTGGTGGGTTGCAGAGTAATTAGAAACTCAAGTCTGTGACTCAATGGGTTGGCAGGTTGCTGTCCATCCTAGTTGGCGCAAGGTGTTGCAGATCCTAAATGGATTAGACGTAAAGTTGTCCATCTAGGGATTAAGTAATGGAACAATCACGTGATTGTGCTATTGCATCCTGATTCTACTAGTGATAAAGACGTTTAAAACGCCCCTAAAACAGGTGTTCAATTCGCCTTTCAAATGCGCACAAGGCACAGGCTCCATTCCAGGATTATAAATAGAACAATGAAGTTATTTATATCTACCTCCTTAAGGAAAGCCATGAGGAAGCGGTTGTTCTCTTGTGTGGGACTTTTAGCTGTGCCAATCCACTCTCCTCCATTTGGGAAGTTTTTCTGTCTGTGCGTCCCTGCCTCTGGTGGCAATTTCCCGCCTCACTCTATATAAGTGCACTACTATCTAAATAAACACCAGTTTTGTCTTATTATCCTCTTATATTCTTCTGTCTTTACCCAGGCTGTCACTATACCACAACAGATATATTATTAAGATAAAGAAGTAGTAGACTAACTATTTGTATAAATCATCACCCAGGCTGCATATTTTACAACATTGGCACTCATGGCTTCTACAAACCACATCTTCCTCTCTTCCTACCCCCGTGGCCCTGTTTTTGTGGAGTGAGAGATGTCCTTGCCTATACCTGCGGCTCCTTCTGCCCAATCCACTCCAGGATCAATCTTTACTGCTTCTGGCTCTCTATCTGGTAGACTCCATGGCTCTTCCTATGGTCAATCAGGACTAAGACAGTGGTTGCCTAACTGCCAACAACTTTTGGAAATTGCCAGCTCCCAGTCAAGTATAATCTCCTGGATGAACTCCATTGAAAAGCCCTCACCTCCTTGATACCAATCCAGCCTGATCTCATGGCTGAAGCAGCTGGTATGAACCGCGTCTCCTGCTCCTTGGAGCCTGCCTTGGTGAAGGAAGTATGCTGTCAATATTCTCCTCCTTCTTCTTCTGGTTGTTCTCCTGTGGGAATCTCCCTTAATTCTGGCACCCTCCAAACAGATAGCCGCTCTGGCCCCTGCTCTGGCCCCCCAAACATTGCTCAAAATATATCAGAAGATGTTCACTCCCACTCTGGAATGGCTCTATGGATGAGCAAGATAGAATATGTACTTTCTTCTTTGGCACCCACCCAGATGAATCAGCATGATGCCCTGGAGTTCTATGATTATCAACAGAAAACTCCTAAGCCAGAAGACATCCATAACAGCTGCACCATGGGACTCTCTGCTCTTCATGATACTATAAAGGCTAAAGAGAGACAGATGGGGTTCCTGGAAGAGGAATTAGTTCTGGCCTTTTAGGAAAAGAAAGAGTGGCTAGATGAGTTGGATGCTCAACATGCTCTCCTTGACTCCCTTCAGGACCAACTAAGCAAGCACCTTGAAGATGCTTCAGAAATTAGTACCCCTGATACTCTAATGGTATTGCATGGGGATGCTAAAGCTGATAGTTCCCCCTTTCAGAAGATCCTTACTACATTGCCCCTTCCTGACTCCCACAACTGTCACAGAAGCAATTAAAAGGATGTCTGCTTCATTGCACCTTCAACAGGTACCCTGGAGTCTCCCTGGGAACCTGATAGCAATCCCTCCATTACTCCTGATAGTTATGAAGCAACTAAACCTCAGGCTAGTCAGAGCAAGGAAGAATTCACTGATGATTCTGGTGCTGAGAAGTACAATGAGGATCACTCAAAAAACTACTAAGCAGCCAGGACAAGGAGAAATCCTTGGCTGCATTTGTGGTTTCACCTCCCTCCTCTCCCCCCATTCCTCTTCCCCCTGACAAGCCTGTTCCTGACCCTGGCACTTGTTGTTTCTTTACAACAGAGCCTTATGATGCCCCTCTGCTGATTGACTTTGCCTCTCAATCAGAAATATTGGACTCTTGAACTGTTAGAATGCAAGAAGATCTTTACTACTGGGTCCCCACATCCAAGTTCTTCTTGGACATGAACCTGATACCTGGCTACTGGCAGATTGATCTCCCTCCAGATGACCCAGAGAAGTGTGCCATTCTTTCCAACCAAAGGCTGTTCCAACCTACCAGGATGCCTTGGAGTCTCTCTAATGCCCCAGCCACCTTCCAATGAGCTATGGACGCTGTGATGGGGGACCTCAAGCCCTCATGTGCCCTGGTCTATCTGGATGACATTAAAGTCTTCTCTAGCATCTATAAAAAACACCTGGAACCCCAGGAAGAAGGATTCAAACGCCTTCCTTACATCAATCTGGAGTACACCAACAGAGAGCTTCCAGTTATTTATACACTATGTAGTAAGAAGGTCAAGGTGCTACCTCTCTCAATTTAGGAAGCCAAGGGTATCCCAGTCTACGCCTCCTGTAATATGACTATCTCACCTGGCTCTCAGGTGATCCACAATACAGGCCTCTTGCTGGCTCTACCAGCTGGCACTCATGGAGAAATCTTTGGCACCCCTAATGCATCCAGACTAGAACCATGGTTTGCACCAGGCATCCTCATGCCAAGTGAGAAGAAGGTACTCATAATCTTGGCCAACATGAGTTGTAAAGCTATGGTTGTCTCCAAACACCAACTTCTGGCTTATAAACGACTTGAAGAGCATGAAAACCTGCAGGAGACCGCCCCCTTTGCAGACTTCTCTGAGTTGGGTCTACCCTGTGAGCAACCACTGGTGCTATTGGTGATAAGCTGCAACTCTCTATCTGGCCTCTCCAAAGAACAGAAGGATCAAGCTATGGATCTCTTTGCCCAGTATAAGAGTGTGTTTGCCAAGGATAATTATGACCTTGGAAAGGCTGCAGATTTTGCTAATCATATTGAACACCCTGTTAGATACTGCTCATGTACGCTTAATGTTCACAAGAGGAACCACACTGTCACCAAACAAGAGTTCCTGGCTATGATATACTACTACCAACAATTCAGATTCTATCTCCATGGGGTATATTTCACGGTTGTAACAGACCATGCATCCTTGCAATAGGTGAAGACCCTCAAGGACCCTGAAGGACGTCTAGTGCGTTGGGCTGTTAAACTTCAGGCTTGTTGTGTTCTGAGGCGCGGCACAGACACACAACAGGAAATCCTAACCTTGGGATTGGATTTGTACTAAGCCTTGGTTAGATGACAGGGAAGGCAAATGGGTTTACCTTGTGGCCCTGGAAGAATAATCTCTACTAGTTGTGGCTAGAGAGAGGCGCGGAAGTACAGAAGACACAAAGACAAAAATGTGAATAGAACTTAATTTTTATTGGTGAATTTGAAATGGAATATATAGTGGTTAGGAATACCACAAAACACTACCAGGACGGTAGGATCACTTGCCACCAACATTAGTGGGGCGAGTGAGTTGTGCAGAGTCAGGAAAACAAACAATTGTATTTCCTGATTCAGTCATCAACTCATTTTGAGAGGCAAAAGCAAAAGCAAGAAATTTGTCTTCAAAATGGCCCACCAAAGGCGAAATTGATATATGGTGAATAGCAGCATTCACAACATTACCCTTCCCTAGATTGGC
Source organism: Entomophthora muscae (assembly GCA_014839935.2). Classification (NCBI taxonomy): domain Eukaryota; kingdom Fungi; phylum Entomophthoromycota; class Entomophthoromycetes; order Entomophthorales; family Entomophthoraceae; genus Entomophthora; species Entomophthora muscae. The sequence continues at coordinate 238,921 of QTSX02004269.1, forward strand.
CTTAGGGGGGGTAGTATTTACAAAGGAACTTTGCGTGCACTCAAGCAAAAGGACGTCCACTGGAGAGGAGCTTTTGCTGTGTAGTTGGACCCCTGTTTAAAAGTCACTTCTAAAGGGCCAATCCACAGAGAGTCTAACTTATGTGTGCAACCACCTACTCTGTGTTGGTAGTAAAGTAAATGGTCACCAACATTGAACTCAGGCAGGGGGGCGTCCAGCATTGTCAGGAGAGAGCTCAAGCATCTTAGTCTTATATGCAGAAGTGTAGGATGTGGCCTGTATATCAATTATGCGGTTGAATAGATCCTTAATGTGGTTGTCAGGATTCATGGGCTTATCTGAGGTAAGCAGGGGGACCCCCAAGATCAATGGGGTAGTAGCCTCGTGCCCATAAAGTATAGCAAAGGGGGAGTACCCAGTGACACAATGTTTGCTAAGGCAGTAGGCAAAGAGAGCAGCAGGTAAGTATAGATCCCAGTTAGCAGCATCAGAGTAGGTGAGCTTCCTCATGATAGAGACCAATGTCAAATTTGCACGCTCAACTGCTCCATTAGTGGAAGGATTATAGGGGGCAGAGAAAGACTGGTGAGTTCCCAAAGCTTTGACAACAGAGGTTACAAGTTTGGCATTGAAGTTGGTTGTGTTGTCTGACAACAGCACTTGAGGGCAGCCATGGCAGTAGAAAACATCCTGCAGCAGGAAGGCAGCAGTAGTCTTAGCAGTGATGTCTTTAGTAGGGAGAGCTTCTACCCACTTGCTGAAGTGGTCAACAGCAAATCAGGATGAAACGGCATCCAGAACGTGAGCGGGGGAGAGGGCCTACAGCATCAATGCTAACCGTATGAAAAGCTTGTTGAGGGGGAATCAATTTGAACTCATGAGAAGCAAATTGAGGCCTCTGAAGTTGCCAGTCATGGCAACTAGCTATAACATCTGGGATCAACAGACAAAGATTCTCCCAGAAGTAATTCTTCTGAAGCCATTCAAAGGTCTTGGCAATGCCTCCATGGCCAGTCTCTCTATGGGCTTGTGACACCAAGGAGAGGCAAAGACTGGGGCGCACATAAGGCAGGTATTGACCCCACACCTTCTTGAAGAGTTGGTTGTCGTGTATGAGGGTGTCTTCAGACAATTTGGACAGGGCAAGTCACACCTCTTCTGTCTCACTTTCCCAGGAAGAAGGATAGCCAATTAGCTCGTACAGACGGTCTGCCTCAGCAGGATGTAGGGCAAGGATGGGCATTTGGGACAACCCATCAGCGTTCTGATGTTGAATCCCCAGGCAATGGAGCACAGTGAAATCATAACCTTGTAGGCGGAGAGCCCATCTGGATAAGCGTCCTTCAGGCTCCTTAAGTTGTTGTAACCATTTGAGCAAAGCGTGGTCAGTGACAACAGTGAAATGGGTACCATACACGTAGTGGCAGAATTGTTTGACTGCATGCAGCACAGCAAGGCACTCCTTCTCTGTAACGCTATAATTCTTTTCATGCTTATTCAGCACACAGAAGTATAGGCTACAAGGTGGTCCACACCTTCATTGTCAAGCTGAGCCAAGATAGCCCCAATAGCAAGGTCACTAGCATCAGTGTACAAGATGAATTCCTTATTGTAATTGGGGTACACTAAAATGTGTGCTTCTTTGAGTTTCTGCTTTAGAGTCTTGAAGGCTTGGTGTTGGCTGGCAGTCCATTTGAAAGGGACATTACGCAGTAGTTGAACCAGGGGTTTGCTAGTATCAGCAAAATCAGGAATAAATTGTCTATAGTTACGCATCATGCCCAGAAATACTTGTACTTCTTGGAGGTTGGTGGGCGGAAGCATTTTGTCTATGGCTTCAACCTTCTTGGTCATTGGACAAATCCCCGTTTGAGTTACTTCATGGCCCAGGAATTCAAGACGTTCTTTGAAGAAAGCACACTTAGAAGGCTTTAGCTAGAGGCCAGCCTCTCAGATCTTTATAAACACCTCTTTAAGATGGACTAGGTGATCAGTGAAAGTTGCGCTGAAGACTGTTATATAATCTAGATAGACCAAAACACACAATAACTTCAAATCACGCAGGATGGAATCCATGGCCCTCTGGAAAGTTGCCGGGGCATTACAGAGCCCTTGCGGCATGCGGGTAGGCTCAAAAAATCCTTCTGATGTGATGAGCGCAGCCTTCTGACAGTTTTCAGGGGAGAGATCAACTTGCCAGTAGCCAGACGCCAAATCCATGGCAGAGAAAAACTTAGAACCTCCAAAGCAGCAATGAGTGTCATCAATGCGCGGCAAGGGATAGGAGTCTTTCTTGGTTAGAGAGTTCAACCGTCAATAGTCCATCACAATCTGATGGCCCCCATCCTTTTTCTTTAAGATGAGCAGAGGAAAAGCCCAGGGGCTTTGAGAGGGAGCTAGCAGTCCAGCGTCCAGCAGTTGTTTGAGCTCCTTAGAAACCTGCACATCTTCCACTCAGCTGCAGCAATATGGCTTGGCACAAAAGGGGGGAGCATCTCCTGTGTCAATTTGATGAATCACACCTTTGGCCAATCCATAATCAGTGCTATTTTTAACAAAGATGTCTGAGAATTGGTCTAGTAAATCAAGCACCTCTTTCTGTTGTACCGGGGACAACTGAGGAAAGTCTTGGGCAGTGAACAGAGATAGGACTTGAGGCAGGTCTTTAGGGAGGTTGAAGTCTTGAAACGTTCCAAACAGGTGAAGGGACAAGACGTCAGGGGCATTTAACAACTTCTTGTAACCAACAACCTGTCCTCTGGATACGGTCATAGGAAGTGCAGTAAGGTTGGCAACTAGTAATTGCACGGGATCCTTGTGGGAAACGTCCAGAATTCCAGGACAAAGGTAAGGCTTGTTACGCCCCAGTGACAGAGGGGAGTAAAGTTCTAAGAAAGTCTGTTCAGGCAGTTCATATGATATCTGAGAGTCTAGGATTTCCTGAGAGCCTGGAGAGATGGTGACAGCAGACATGGCTATGAGAGGAATTCCCTCAGACGCAGGGCAAGCCATGGGGGGACACTTCATGTTAGTGGAGTGGGTTCAGTATTTTAGGGTGAAAACCCCAGTGGGGTACTCCAGTGTACATGTCTTCAAACATTTACCAGGAACTTTGATTGGCTCCTCAAAGATCAGAGGGACTTTGTACCTTAGAATAGAAAGATAACCATCCTTTAGGTTGATAATCCCATTATACTCCTGAAGGAACTGGGTATCAACCAAAAGGTCGTAGCTCTCATTTTCTAGAACAACAGCTGGCGCAGCCAACAGGAGTTTACCAAATTGCATTGGTAAGGCAGAGTACGCACCAATGGCGCAAGTCATGGAGAGACCAGCGGTGCCATAGGATTGATGGTAGTTGAGGTCGGGTGCCAGCTTAAGTTTCTTCACCAGTTTAGAAGAAACAACGTTGACAGGAGAACCAGTGTCCAGGACGGCTTTGATCTTTACTTTTTGAATAGATATCTCTACTTGGGTGGTGGTGCGTCCAAAGGGTGGCAGAACAGCCAAGATATCCTGCGCCTCAGCTAGTTTCTTGTCCCATTTCTCAATCATGCATCTTAGTCCCAGGAACTCCTTATATACAGTTTGTAGAGGGAGTGAGACAGATACATTCTTGAAAACGGTGTCTGCAACTTCAGCGGCTTCCTCTGATGATTCCACTAATACAGGGGACCGTTTTGCATGAGTAAGATAGGGGCAGGAGACAACTGTTTTGGCCTCAGACAAGGGCTTGGTGGTAGTTATAGTCTTCCCAGATTGTAGCTTGTAGGGAACTGCAATAGTCTCAGGGACGGCAAGAACAGAATACCCGTATGCGTCAGGGTCTTCAATATCAGATTCATCCACATCAGAATCATCAGAAATGTCATGGACAGGAGGAGGATAGGAGGAGCTTCATCATCAGCAGGCTCAGAGTCAGTAGCAGGCAGAGGTGTAGAAAGAGACTGGGAAGAATTGTCAACTGAGAGCGTCTCCGCCTCTAGGTTGACTGTTCTTTTCCCGACTGATCCTTAGGGTCAGCGTCTTCAACCCGCGGATTGGTGCAGACGCAAGAGTGATGACCTATCTGACCGCAGTTGTGGCAGCCCTGTTGTTGAAGGGGATTCTGTGAGTTCATAGTGAGGATACAAGGACTGCGAGAAGAAGATCCAGAGTTGGAAGCTGCACAACTCTCCCAAACAACTGCCCCAGCATGGGTAAGATGCATATCCTGTAGCAGTGTCTTTATACTCTTCATGGAGGATAACATAGCTTTGTGGGCTTTGAAGTGGAGGCACAGAAGCTGATTAACCTTGAGGGCTTGAGCGCAGGCCATGTAGGCTTCATGGGCTGTTAGCTGTCTGCTCGTAATCAGTTGCTGTCCTTCCATGTAGAATCTGTCTGCAAACTTGGCTAACGTCTCTTTGGGCTTGAAGGATATGTGCATGAAGGCATCCTTTTTCACCTCTAGGATAAGATCACCACCAAACTTGTCAATCAGTAGCTGTTTCATGTCTTCCCAGGTTTCTATGGTGGGCAGCTCTGGCACAACTACTTCTTGACAGGTCGGGTATAGATAGGTTAGAATGTGTTCCTTCTTAACTTCATCTGACGCTCGTCTCATGGCAGTCTCATAAATAGTTAAGAAAGCTACAATAGTCGAGGTCTTGGGATCAAAGACTTGCTTAAAAGTAGGCTTGAAGTGTGCCTCGGAAGATGGACCACCATTGCTACTATCAAGTCATTTATGCGCAGGGAGAACTCAGCTTCAGATTTGGAGGGGGGTTGTCTAGCCCATAGTTGTCAAACACTTTCTTCAAGGGTTGTCAGAGTCTCGGTAGTTCTGGCACCCGTAGTGTTAGCTAGAGTGGTATGTTGTTTGGTAACATCTAAGGTTGTCCTTGGGTAGTGACAACAGTGGAAAGCTCGGCCAACCGCAAAGTAAGGGATGGCCCCACTGATAGGCAGGGGGCAAATATGTTGTTTACCAAATCTATCAGCTCACTCATCTCCTGTATGTCTCTGTCCAACTCAGTCTGATCTTGTTTCAAATGGTCCACCTCATTAGCTAAGGCAATCAACTCTCTAGCGCAGTGGATTTGAGGAGCCCCAGCCAAACCAGGACAACAACCATCTTCCTCATTAACCCCAAGAGGGCTAGCAGCGGCCGCTACTTCCTCACGTAAAGCAGCAACTTCTTGCTGTAGTTCAGCAACCTGAGCAGTCAGTGCATTAACCTGGGGGTCAGGTTGAGGTGTTTCAGTAGGACGTCCTTGGCTACGAGTGAAAGCACGTAATTCTTGGATGGCCTCTCAGATCCTCTGTTCTCTGTCTACCAGTTCATCAGCAGGAGGAGAAGGCGGGACATCAGGTTTGGGAGTAGACAGCTCATCCACCTGACTCTGAAGTTTGGCTATAGCAGCAGCAGTGGTAGCTCTCTCTTGATCAAACTCTGCACTGAGCTCATTTAGACCTTGGGCGGCAAGGTCAGCTACCTGTTGCAATTGCTCAAAGGAATAGACACTAAATGCATTGAGCTGTTGCACTAGACGGTCAAAGTTGGTAAGATAAGCATTTAGGGTGGAGTCTACTTGAGTTTGCCAGGGTTGTTCTAACTGGTGAAACTCATGTAGCCACTCTCTAACGTACTCAGGGATGGACTGGCGCGTTTGCTCAATGGAATTGACTAAACAAGTCTGAGAGGTGACCAAATCACGCTGATTGTCAGATACCAGGGAGAACAGGGAATGAATCCAGTGTTGGTAGGCGGCAAATTGGTCCCAATGATGGGTAACAGCTGCTTGTAGAGACAAGATTTCTTGGACGTGGAGCCCCAACATCATCTGGTGGTGGGCCAAGGCGGGCTGTACAAAGGATGACAGCAGGTGATCAGCGGAACCAGCCGCTGAGAGGAGATGCTGTGGAAACTGAGGGGCCACAATTAACTCATAGTATTTGGCACGGCTAAACTGTAGCTGAAGGTGAGGAATGGCTCCATCCCGGGCTATCCCAAGGGCTACTGCCATGACTTGTTTCAAGTCAGGGGTACCCATAGGGTAAGCAACTAGGCAGGGACCATTCCCAAGGTTCAGTACAGTAGGGACAATAGGCAGGTCAGCGATGTCTTCCTCAATAGGAGGGCTGGTAATTTCAGGCGAGGTTGACTCCCAAATAGGCAGAGGCAAAGGACCTGAAAAGCGTAGATGCAAAAGGGATAACCTAGGGCTTAACAGCCCCTGTAGTGAGCACCATATTTGTCATGTTCTGAGGCGCGGCACAAATACATGGCGGGAAATCCTAACCTTAGGATTGGATTTGTACTAAGTCTCAGTTAGATGACAGGGAAGGCAAATGTGTTTACCTTGCAGCCCTGGATGAATAATCTCTACTAGGCGTGGCCAGAGAGAGGCGCGGAAGTACAGAAGACACAATTACAAAAATGTGAACAGAACTTAAACTTTATTGGTATAAGTGAAATGGAATATATACTGTGTAGCTTTACCACAAAACAGTACTTGGACTGTAGGATCACTCGCCACCAGCATTAGTGGGGTGATTGAGTTGCACAGGATTCAGGAAACCAAACAATAGTATTTCCTGAATTGGTTATCAATTCATTTTGAGTAGCGAAAGCGAAAGCAAGAGATTTGTCCTTGAAATAACCCACCAAAGGCAAAATCAAAATATTGTGAATAGCGGCATTCACAACACAAGTCATCCACCATAGATCTTTACCTGAAAGATCACCAACAATTCTCAACCTATGAGAATTGACCTACAATAGGCTGAAGTCACCTGACTCCATTCAACCCAATGTACCAATTTGTCATGGAGCTTCCCCAGCTCCCAGCGCCAAAACCCTGTGGATTGCACATCCTAAACTCAGCTATCAGTGTTCCAACTGGGAACCAGCTGATCAAACCTGATTCCTAGGTATCCTTGCCTTTATTTAGTTATTTTTGCCTTTAATGGTTTTTGCCTTTAAAACCCATTAAACTGCTTTGAAACTTGAACCAGGCGCCACTGTGGCGCCCCAGCGCCTGAGAAAATTTGATAGCAGCGCCTCTCAAATTCATTAGGCGGTGTGGCGCTTTTAACCCAAATTCCGGGGGTTTTCCCATGGTTAACCTTAACCAAACTTCTTGACAAAGTCAAGACCTCTTTAATATAATTAAATCCTCATTAATTATATCATGTATTTATTAATTAATCTTCCTGATTAACTAACCCATTTTGAGACACCTAGTCTCCAAGATTGATTCAGCTAATCTTGCCTCAATTCTTTTAGTTAGCCTAACCTAACTAAACATCCATATTCTGTTCTTTTATTAAACATAGATATCCAGTTTCTAGGAACCTTTCCCTCAAGAATTCCACACAAACCTATCTATATGAAATAAACAGCAAAAACAGAACATCTTTATATTTTGGAGCATTTATTTGGCTAAACGCTCAGCAGTGACTGTAGTACGGTCACAACTATCTAAATAAACTCTAGTTTTGTCTTATTATCTTCTTATATTCTTCTGTCCTTACTCAGGCTGTCACTATATCACAACAGGTATAGTGTCAGGATTGACAATTCTTCCCCTCTGGGAACCCAGGCCCAGGAGCAGGATTCAAACCCTGACCCTGGATCCCCCTGGGTTGCCGGGCCTGTGGACTGCGGGGCCGCCCACCCGTGTTTTTTTTGGGATTGAGCCCCTGCAAGCTGAGGCTCCCACTAAGCCCCAAAGCCAGAATACCAGCACTAGCTCTACTATGGTGGTGCCCCGAGGAGGCGCCTCTCAAATTGCCTAATAGAGGCAGAGATGACGCCTATGTGAATTTCATGAGTTTGAAGTCCTCTCAAGTAACCAATCAAGAGCCAACCCAGGAATGAGGCACAGGCCCGCAGCCTGACCCCATGACCACAACGCTAGAGCAAGATAATCAGGCAGCTGAATCAAGATTCTTGACCAATGAAAGAACTCCCAGGTCAAGTGCCGTTTTGCTGCCTTTAGACCTGAGTAACCAATTCCCCCAGCCCTGCCCTTCCCAATGCCCTGATGAACCCCCCCATGGAAAATGTTAAGTTTGGAGGTAGGGTACTATATAGACCAAAGGACCCCACACTCCAAAATTATTGTCATTTTTGAATAAAGGTTATGTTATTTTGGCTCACATAGCTATTGCCTTATTTTGTATTTGCTGTTTACCAATTCAGTTCAAGATCTCCTGTCCCACCACCCGCTGTTTTCTGTCCTTCTGGTGTACCCTTTGGACCCATTCATTTTGCTGAAAATCCATTAAAGCCCAAATATAAAGATTATACACCAGAGGAGATCATCAGACTTGACCCATTAGCCCACATCCAATCTGTAAAGTTCCTGGCCCACCTTTGGCCCTGGATTGGAATGTATTTCCCAGACCATCAAAAAAGGTAGCCCGCGTGCAGGCAAAATCCCTCCAAAACCTGGAGGACTTGGCCCACACGGTAGACAAACACTTTGTGTTGGCCTTCCCGGCTGAAGTTCTCATTTCCCCTTTGGAGTCCCCTCCAACTGTAGAGGAGACATTAATTTGGTTGGATTGCTTGTTGTCTTGGTGTTGCCCGGTCCTGAAACAATTAGCAAACCAACAAAAAAATGCAGGCCACATGAAGTTGGAAAGGTCAAATCTGCGGCCCGTGGAAATTGGGTACCAAAACCCGCGACCAGTGGCGTCCCAGGTAGCTAATTCCTCTGGCCCAGGAGTCCCCCGGCCCGAAACAATTGGGTTCTGGAGCTCTCCGGTGGAGAAGTCAGAGGAAGGCATTAGGGGAAATGTGCACCCTGAGTCCTCGGAAGGCTCCTAGCCAATTAAGGGCCTGAGTCTTACATCCGGCCCGCGGCCCCTATTTTCTGGGTCTCAAACCAAGATAAGATTGGCTAGTACTCTTTAATAGGCTCCCCTTTAGATTGCACTCCAATAGCCCCTTTCATAACCCCTCCTGTCCTATCACCCCCCCCCTTTGCATAAAATGGAAGCATGGGCCGTCAGGTCCCTTGCTTAATAATTCCAATTGCTGAATAAACTCCTGACTTTTCAAATCTTTTGTATTTTAAAGTTTGTTTAACAATAAAGGTATTTATCTCAACTCCCGCTGTCGCCCCTGCCTCCTGCTTTCCCTGGCCCGCCTGCCTGACTGCCCATCTGTCCGTCATTTTTTGTTGGGAACTGTTCCAAGTATATTAATTTGGACCATTTCTTATTATTTACCCGTGCACCTGGTCTGTCCGCCCAGTAGTCTTAGCAAAAGAGGGGCACCCGCTGAAATCATGTTGTCACCTTGGTATAAGATGGCTATGTGGATACTGGTGCCTATTTCCCTCTTGTTCTGGTCCTCAAACCCTGTCTTTTGGAGCAAACTTTCCTTGATTTCTCAATCTTCTGAGTGTATTCCTGGTCTTTTTGTAAATGTAATTGAACATAACACCCAGATTCCCATCAAACCGGAATCCTATGGGCTGTTCTCTTGGTTGTCTCCTTATCTTGAAGAATTGTTGCCACCTTTAGAATCTGTTACTACTGAAACTCCTTCTTCTGACTTGGTCAATCCTTCCCCATTGCGCCAAATCCCTGAGTCAAATGAAGAGCCCCCTTTCACTTGGGATCACTCTCTGTGGTTACTTACTGGAGCCATGGTCATGGCTTTGGATGCATACTTCCCTCCCCTTTCACATCCGGTCTCTTTTGGGAGGCTTCTTAAAGCAGCTATCCCAGTCTTTCACTGGATGGCATCCTGGTGGTTGGTCCCACCAGGATGGGAGCCAGACTTTGTTAGTCTAGCCCCCCTCTCTTACACAATCCATCATCAGATACAACCGCCAAGGCCTGTGGATATTCTCTACCCCCAAACTATTTAGAGGGAAATTCAACTATCTCCTGGCCTACAACATCTATATGGAACTGCCTGTAACACCCAAACCAATGCCAGCCTCCTCCTCTGACCTCCTGACTGACCATACCAGTAAGCTTTTTGGAATAGTGTACATCACCCTCACGGGGGTGGTGGACACCATTGTTCCGGCCGCCGGCCCGTGGTCTTGGGTGGGGAAGTCTGCTTCTTACCTTCTAAAGTTAGCTCCTCTCTTATGGTGGGCCCTGCCCGCAAAAAACCTGGCCCAAGTTACCCCCAAAACTGGTGGGCCAGCTGCCCGAGAGTGGATCCCTGGCATATAGTATTAAGATAAAGAAGTATTAGACTAACTATATGTAGAAATCATCCCCCAGGCTGCATATTTTACGGCACAAGGTATCTTTCAAGGGTCAGGGTTTGATTCCTGGGGTTTCAGTACAAATATTGAATTATCATTCTTGACAACACTTTTATTTATGATAGTGAGATTTCTACTTATACATTAGAAAATAAGCAGGGATTGTTCACTAGAAAGAGAAGGAGAAGTTGGGTAAAAAATTTTACCAGCATAAGAATCACTAAGGTAATACAATCCAGAATGTGTGAACATTTCAGTTGATTCATTTATGAATATGGGTAACTGCTGACTTCAAAAGGGAACCAAAATAGGTCTTTGTAGGCAACAGTGATAAAATTGACTGTAGGAATGAAAAAGTGAGAATCTAAAAGTAGCCATGTTGACACTTTTTAAATTTCAAAATTAAATTAAAGCAATTTATCTGGGATTTAAATTATTATGGTCATATAAAATACTTTTTATTCATTCTTTTAACTAAAAAAAGTCAATAAAAATTGGTTAATTTATTATAAAAAGCTATTTTGAAAATTTAAAAAGTGCTGGCTTGGTCACATTTAGATTCTCACTTTTGAATTATCTTTTTTTCATTCCTACAGTGGAGTTTACCACTGTTACTGTCTTTGTAAGTATCACAATTTACAGGCCATATCAAAATAGCATGTATAGAGAAATTTACAAAATAGGATAGTTCAGTCCCAAAAAAACTCAGGTAGGCGTCTGATCCTCAGAGCTGGTGGCCCACATTAACCAGGGTTCAAATCCCATTTTAATCCTTGAGTTTCAAAAGGAAAAAATGATTTTTCTCCATCATTTCCTTTTTATCCCATATGTTCTTCCTGAGTTCTTCTTGTCTAGATACTTTTGGATGGCCTGCTGGGCATTGGTTAAGTTGTTTAGAGGTTCCTATGTGCTTTCTTTGATTGGGTAGCCCCATCATTTGATTTAGTACTGGAGGGGTTAGTAGTGGGTCTGGTTTGTATGCAAATATTTACATTGTAGTCTTTGGAACAACTTATTTGGATTAGAGGTGACTACTCTTTACAGTACAATAACTGCTACTTCTCATTAAAGCCATTGTCTTAAATTGAATTTATGTCCGTAATACTTGGACTGTCATCTTCTCCCGTCAAATACTAAACAATAATTATTCCAGCTGCAATAAGGATGCATATAACCAAACTTGCAAAATGGGAAATCATGGCAAAATAGTTTCATGTATGGAGCACAAGACATTTTCCAATAACAGTACCCCATATAGTAGGAACATCCATCTATCCCTGATTCCACAACAAATTTTACATGCTCTCTTCATCTAAAATAAAGGCACTATCTATTGCCATATTTTTCTTTTTTTCTGTAACTCTACTAGAGAAGTACAGCTATAAAATCTATATAATGTTTTCGAAGCAGTATAATACAAAACCAAATTGAAAAATAATTACTTGATCACTTTTTAGTATTTGGATCTTGTAACTCTAAAACTTCATCTCAGAGATAAAGCAAGGGGTAGGATTTGATATCCATTATTAAGATCATGTAGCCCACCATTCTCAGCGAGATCCAGTGGTGTATGAATGAGTTGAAAGAAATGCAAAACATTTTGAAATTGATGAACTGCCCGGTGAGATGATCAAAAGTAATATCGCAATGACGAAACCAACTGCAAAGTATAAACAGCCCCAAAAAGTTGTAAATCGAGTGTGACGTATCTGTCTTAAATATATAAAACCGTCTGTCAACCACTTAAACCCAGGAGATTGGATATGGTAGTTTCCAGTATCACTTCAGTTATGATTACAACGGGTTGTTTCTGATTGGCCTGTATGTTTTTATCTGTTAAAATGGATAAATATAACAAAGAGAATACTATTTTATTGATAATCTGAATCTTTAGGGGTGACAAGCTTATATACTTAAATTGGGTAATTAGGTAAAATACAATATTCATATGACAAAGGATGGGGGAGTTTGGGCATTTAAGGGAACCACACATATGCATTTTGCAGGTAGATAGCTGTGAATCGGATGATCTCATAACACCACTAACAGACCTGCCAAAACAAGCGGGTTCAGAATTAAATGTCCTTTATTAACAACAAATAAAAGAGGTTTAAAGCCACCCTTGACCTATGCAAGCCACTTGAAATTAAAACTCCACAGCCACTATAAACAAATATTTAAATTTGAAGCAAAAGGGGTGCCTCTATACAGACGAGCCAGAGCTGACATAGATAATATACTTTTATGAGGTAAATTCGCCATCTGAGTGAGGCGATGAAGCTACGTGGCATGTAAAATATTATCTATTTTAATACAGGCTCATCAAGAGGCTTTCGGGTGGCGCAGATCCACACCAGGAGATTGATACATAGATTAAATTTCAAATTGCTACTAATCAATCAATACTTCAATGAAATTGGTTTCATTTAAAAATAGGGTACCGCAACTGTTGTTAATTCGCTTTATTAGTCTTAAACACAACCCGCTTTCATTTTCTACAAAACTGTTGAAGAAATTATCAGAGAATAAAGCTGAATCACTCCGCTTCTATGCTTCAAGGACAAAATCATACTGTGCGCTACTGTGTGGAAGACGCTAATAACTTATTCTGTCCTCCTGTTGCAATTGCTCGATTTGTCGGCTATAACAGACCATCTTTAACTTACAATGCTTCAAGTATAATACAGCCTCCAATAGCCAAGAAGGTCTGACATTTCAACACTTATCACGGGCAGAAGTATTTGGACGAGTATCACTGGCTTAGAGACGACAAACGTTAAAAAAGGAGGTTTTGGATCATCTCAAGGCTGAGAATAAATATTCTGCCGCCCTTCTATCTCCCCTAAAGCCGTTAGAAGACGAAATTTATCGTGAGATCACAGGAAGGATGGCTGAAGACGATCTCACTTACCCTGTAACCAAAGGTTGCTACATATATTATAAGAAGACTGTTAAAGGACTTCAATATTCCGTCCATTGCCGTAAACGCATTGTCGGAGATTCTTCAGCCAAAGAAGAGGTTCTATTGGATTTAAATAAATTCAAAGAAAAGCATTTGAACTTGGGGGAATTTGAAGTATCACCTAAACAAAAGCTTCTCGCATATACTCTGGATATTACCGGCAGTGAAATATACTCTTTATTTGTTAAGCATTTAGAAAAACGAACTACCTATCTTGCACTCAAAGGAATAATCAAAAAAGTTTGCTTGGTCAAATGATGGCCAGCATCTCTACTATATTGCCAATGATGATTTACACCGCTCCTACCGCCTATTCCGTCATAAATTAGGAAATCAACAACCTTCTGACGAACTCCTTTATGAAGAAAAAGACCAGGAGTTCTACATTGGAATTTGAAAGAGCATCGCTGAGAAGTATTTGTTCTTGGAAGCTGAGAGTGTTACTTCTTCAGAGATGTACTACCTTGATTTAGATGATCCAACATCCCCCCTCAAGTTATTTAGCGCCCGCGAAGAAGATAGAATATATGATATTGAACACCAAGGCGATAGTTTCATTGTGCTGACTAATCGGTACTTGGAAAGAAAATACATTAACAACATCATCATGCGTTCTCCCATCTCACAAGAAAGTAATGAGAAAGATTGAACTAAAGTTGTTCCATATTAAGAAAGTCATTACATCACCGGAGTTTATCCCCTTGAAAAATATATTGTGCTTGACGAGAGAGTTGGAGGATTTGCCCAACTTCGTGTTATTGAGACAAGTTCAGGAGCTCCACCCAAAGATAATGGGTATCTAATCAGATTCTCTGAGCCCTCCTTCACTGCTCATGCTGAAGAAAAATACATGGGTTATAACAGCACTGAGCTTTTCTTCCGTTATGCCTCGCTTACCACTCCTGACAGCCTTTTTAAATATGACCTTACTACCAGAACTCGTACTTTGCTTAAAACAGAACCTGTACTTGGAAATTTCGATTCTAAAAAATATGTTACAGAGAGAGTTATTGCACCTAACGATGCCCCGTATCCCTTGTATACCGCAAGGATATTTTTAAGAAAGATGGTTCAAATCCTCTTCATCTTTACGGATATGGGAGTTTTGGTGTTTCTATGGATCCAGGCTTCATTTCCTTGGTAATACCTCTCCTTGATCGTGGGTTTGTTTACGCCATTGCCCATGTCAGAGGTGGTTCAGAAATGGGACGTCAGTGGTATGAAATTGAAGGGAAATTGTTGAAGAAAAGAAACACAATCCGTGATTTCTCGAATGTTGCCCGACATTTAATCGCCAAGAACTACACTTCGCCCGCAAAGCTTTCCATCGAGGGTGGATCAGCTGGTGGGCTGCTGATTGGAGCGGTCATTAATTTGAATCCAGGCTTGTTCAATGCTGCCATCATGGACGGTTTGTATATTTTAATTTAAATTCTTATTCGATTTAGTTCCTTTTGTTGATTTGATCAATACTATGATGGATTCAACAATTCCTTTTATTGTTTCGTGGTATGAAGAGTGGGGTAATCCCAACAATATAACCTTCTTCACACACATGAAGTCATATTCACCTTATGATAATTTTTCAAAATCCGGAGAGGGCCTTCCTCATCTTTTGGTTCGCTCTGGGTTAAGTGATCCTCGCGTTCAGTACTGGGGTAAGTTTTTTTAGCTGCAGACTATAGTTGCCGCTTTACGTTCCTTTCTGACTTTATTTTTTTTGTAGCGCCAGCCAAATATGTTGCCAAATTGAGGGATGTCATTACAAAGTCACCTGCTACCAAAAGCCGATAAATTGCTCAAATCATCAATATGAGAGGAGGTCATTTCGGTTCTTCAGGGCGGTATGATCAATTTAAAGAATTTGCTCAAAACTCTGCCTTCTTAGTTGCTACCGCCAGAAGAGAGAAGCCTTTCTTATAAGCCATACAACTTGAATTTCGATCAAGCAATAAAGCACAGTTGAGTAAATATTTATTACTCTCGACCACGTTGCAGATTAAGCTTACTTGAGCCATCAATTATTAATCTTGTTAAAGCGCCAAAATAATTCTTCCTCTATAGCTTATGGACATATGTTAGCTATTAGAAGTATAGTTTGATTAAATAGAAAAATAAGTCAGATTTTTCATTTACTTTTTATTTCACTCAAAATTATTCAGCTAGGAAGCTATAATAGCAATAAGTGACATATGAGATATTATCATCTGAAGGCAATAAGTTTTATTATTGTAAATTAAGGACCAGTAGGGCGAATTGTGGGATTGTCAAATCATACAACCAAATTTCAAATCAAAATTTGCGATTTGGCTTTTTTTAATTAAATCTTTTTTAGCTTTTTAAAATATTTCAAATTGGGGATCTCGTAGACACTATGCATATTTCAAGTGGACGAAATGAATCAACTGGAATCTGAAATAATTTTTAAATTCACCCACCTTTTTCATTAACTTCGATGTGTTTTTTGAAAGTGTGGGATTTTCAAATCCAAGAATCAAATCTAAAAACTATACATGAAAGCCACCAGTAAACTCAAAAAATAAATCCAGGGTTTGAAAATCTGATTTAAATGTATGTGAAGTATACTAGAAACCCCTAAACCAATAAAAGAAGCTTCACTGTGCCTAAAACTAAATGCAAAATCCAATATTGATAATCATGTTTAAACATGTAAATTTCATAAAGTTCAAAGTTTTTCTAAACAAGACCAAGTGGATTATCATGAGCTATAAATTACTAAAATAGTAATTATGATACTATTCATAATAGACAGAAAAAATAGCCATAAAATAAGCTAAATCATAAAAGAAATATATGTACAATCTTAATATATTTTTATTTCTATTTTTTATTAGAAAATAACATCACACCTAACCAGCTCATATAACAGGATGCAGCACAGATCACCCAAGAGGACACCCTAGAGGGTCAAAGAATGGAACCAGAGTCAGGAAAGTAAAGCAATTGTGGGTATTGTTTGGTTGTTTAAAGCTACAGAGAGATGTTAGCCTTGCCAATGTACTCTAGTTGTCCTATGCAAAGGACACTATAGAAAACAGTAGAATAGAACTTTGTAGATAATTATGTTTATTGAAACTGGATTACAATCTAGCCAGCAGCTGCAATCTATCCAGGTGTGACTAAGAGCTTGTTATTATCTTTTCAGGTGTCTGTATCTATATATACTGTAAAACATTTGTTATTGTCCTTTCAGACAGTTTCCAGTGGCTACCTTTGCAATAGTTCTATGATTGCTGCTACACCTATCCTGATTAGCTATCCTTGGCACATGTGTTGCTACTGGACTTCTCAAGGTGTAAATGGCACTTCATCTACAGTCTACGCTGTTTTTGAGCTAGCCCGCTGGTGATTATTAATTGGCTTTGCCTTTACACGCATCTGATGACACTAAGGCATTGTCCTTGTAGTTAGTTGACGCTTAGGTATATTCCAAACCTTATATCTTCATCTATGAGAATAGAAATGTTGAAATTACTTTTATGATTTAATCAGGGATCTTTATTTAGATGGTACACCTTCTGCTTATTGATTCTACAGGTTGAGTTAGAGATTATATACCATATAATAGCTGACTTGATCTGATATTGAACTAATAATTATCTGCCATGCAATGTTGTTGAAAATTCAGTTTTTCATAGCCTTTCACACCTCTATTAGTTGTATGTGTATTATGTGCCTTTTAGGCTGGGGTGGGGCTGAGGTGATTTAATATCCAGTATTATATAGTGTGATAATATGGCTGATCATCTATTGATTACATGGCATGCAATCAATGATATTTACTGTACACTGACAAATATACAACATATAATAGTTATATCAATTATAAAACTAGTGATTTTATGGTATATAAACTCTACAGATAATAGAATGATAATCAAGTAATAATACAGCATGCAACTGGTAAGCTCTGTGTGCAATAATATTCCTTATTAGTTTTTATCAATCAGCCTAATCTCACAGGAACAGTAGCATTGAACTTTTGACACAGGCCTCCTAATATGTTACTACCAGTCTACTGCCTCCCATGTCTCAAATCCATATATATTAGTTACCTCTATTCCAGAATCCACCCTCATAGATGTGGCCATGTAACAGTCACCCTGGTGATTAAATTAATAAAATCATTTGTAGTTGTTAAACACCATAGGTTATATTTTTGTATTTATATTGATAGGTTTTATAAGACTTCAGACCTTTTTAAAAACAGCTGTAGTTATGTCAATGCCTGAGCTTAGCTATCACCAATAATTAATATTTCCCAAAGCTAAGAAAGATATAACTAAGATAAAGACAATCATTTTGTTGATGACCCCAAACAGAAGATGACAAAAATTTTATTAAATACAGTAAATCTAGAGCCTATGGGGAAATGCAAATTTTTTAACCTATGTCCAAAGTTCAAATCACATTAGTGATCTTTTTGTTTATTATTTAAATTTAATTTTTAGCTTTTTATCTGAAACTTTAAATTGAGGGATCTCATAGACACTTTGAAAATTTCAAGCCCTGCTGATATTTCAAGTGGAAAATAATCAACTGGATTCAGGATTGAATTGTTTGAAGACATCCATTGTTTTCATTCATTTTAGCCTATCTTTTGAGATCTTGGGATTAACAAATCAAATAACATAGCTGTGATGATTGTAAGACTTCAGACTTTTCAATAATAGCTGCAGTTGTATCTAGCTTGCACTCAACCATCACCAACAAATTAATATTTCCCAAGGATACAAGAGATACAGCTAGAATTGAGACAATAGTTTTATTGATGAGCTTAAAACAGAGAAGATTAAATTTATTGGAATAATAGAACTGTGAGGGTTTTTATACAAAATTCTATGAAAAGGAGATGATAGGAGAATTATGTTTAAGCGAGATTAACTCATAATTTCAAATTGGAAATATATTGTCATGAGTAAGATTCTGAAAGCTAAAAATTGAGGGCTTTTGTCTGACATCAATTTGGGATGAAATAGTTCAGTATTTGCGGAAATATAGGCAACCAAAGATGGTAAAGAGAAACAAACAAGCAGAAGTCTTGGCATAAATATCAACAAAATAGGAAATATCAGTTGAGACTTAAATTCTCAGTCCTGACAATGATCCACATGGGGAGCTTTTTTTGCTGGTAATGGCTAAATACTGGCAAGTAAATATTGGATGCCTAAGATAGGTAGTTTTAGTTGTTTTTTTTATATTTCTAGCCTTGGTGGGTAAGAGCAGTGTTCTATGCCTTGGGGTAGTAGTAAGGCAGTCCTTTAAGAATTCTTAGGAAGAATAGAGAATATTTTTACTCTAGGATGATTATACCAAGAGTTTTAGGAATTTTGAGGAAATCTGGGGTGAGAATACAGCTAGGGCTCTATCCTGGGATAATTGTGCTGGTATCATCAAATCCTGATACCAGCTGGGGTGATAATAAATTTGGATGGCTTTACCTAGGATGGGTAAAATTTCTCTTTCTATGACGTTAGGAATCATTAAAGAGGTCTTAAAGTTGCTGGGCAAGCATGAATAGGTTAAATCTATCCTTGGGGTGGCTTTCCAGATAAACAGATGTAGAAATTAATGATTTAGAGGTTTATGGGAAGTGAAGTTGGTTATATTGCACCCAAAAGCCCAAGATAACCATTTGAGTGAGAAAAAAAGTCATAATAAATGAGGTATTCTTGCTTCTGATTACCTAAGTGAGTATCACTGATGGGGGTCAAGACTAGGTATAACTCACTTTTGGAGACTTATTTCCTGAGTCTGGGGAGTTTAATGATGGGAAATAACAAAATAATCCGGGATAAAAAGCATCTATAAGGACTTGGGAAGTTTTTTAATAGCTGTGTGGGATGCTTTACTATGAGAAGAAGTTTAGAAAGGTTTAGGTAAATACTTTAGCATTTCTATAAGGTGTTTTAACAGAGAAGAAACAGAGTAATGTGGTTTGAGGAGATTTTGAAATAGATGGTTCAATGTTTCTCCTGCATAAGTTACTTATATCAAAGACAGTGAAGTGTTAAAGAAAAACATTAAATCAAAGTGACTAGGAGTTTTACCAAAGACAAGTATTGGAGTCAATGGAAGCAGAACAGCAAAGCAAACAGCAAGATTAGGCGCTTCAAGGTTTATATGGGAACAGGTTGTCAGAGGAGAAAAAAGCCAAGTGGTTTGGAGAACTGATGGCTAAAGGTTCAAATACTAGGAGAAACAAAGGGCAAAATTTTGAAGAAACCACCAGGAAACAAAGTGGCTAGTAGTTTTCTATGTAAAATGGGTGAGATTAAACACCACAAAACTTTGAAGAAACCAGTTAAATTAATTGGGGCCCAAGGCGCAATTTATCAAAGTTCAGTTTGATGAATTCTTTGTTTCCTATTCAAGTTCTAGGAAAACTAAATCAGAGCGCTTCAGCTGTTTGAACATGATGAGCTTTGATGGTATTAATCAAGTTTAAAGCTTATTTTACCTGTATTTTTGCATTATAATAATCTAAACCCCAATAAATATACTCAAAAACTGCCAGAAGGTGCAACTCTAATGGTAGTTTCCATAATGAATGGTCCTAGCTGTCCTAGTTTCAAAGCTTGGAAGACAGTTAAACAGTTAACCAAGTTAATCAAGTTTACAAATTTAAACCAAACTGTTGATCATAAATGGGTCACTTCTGCTCTGGCTTGTTGGCTTTATTTGATCACCCCATGCAAGTTGAGACTGATAAATAGACTTAATCTGAGAGTCAATTAATAAAACTTCATTTATCATAATTTTCAGCAAAAATTAATCACTCAAAGGGTTTTTTTAATAATGAACAAGGTACTCTTTAGATGTTGTAGACGTAATAGGAGCCATGGATCCAGGTGGTATTGCTCAGTCAAAATTTGGTACTTATTGGAAAATTTTCACTGTTCAACTCTTAAGAGTCGAGTCCTCCCTAAATTGCTCAACAAACCAAATATTCTCATTTTCTAACTTTATTTTAGCAATGCATCCAGTAGTTGGTCTACTGCGCTACAACCTGTATAACTTGATCTTAAGTCAAATTATTACTGGTAGATAGGGCACTGCCTTGGGTAATTTGTTGTTGGCGCCCCCTAATGTTACTCCAATGCCTCATAAACTTGGTGTCTTTCCTGATGAATCTGAAACCAAGACATTTGCACCTTCTTAATGTCCAGAGTTCTATGCTGAAGACACTTTAATACTTTATCAGGCCATATATATAGGACTTCTTTGGATGGGTTTAATCATTTTTTTGAACCCCAGTGTTTCTTTTTAAAATTTTACCAAACAGTATTTGAAGCTTTGGTGGTGGTTAATCATCAATTCTATGTGGATTTGGGTGGTGATTCTCCAACACATGGAGACCTCTTCTTAGTATCCATCAATTTCTGTCACAGCAACAAGATCAGCTCAAGCAAGTTCAAAAGCATATTAAATCTTAGGGAAATGAGAGGGGAGATAGATTTGACATGTGAAAGAGCCTATCTAAAAGTTTTAACTTAAGACATGAGGCTATACAAGACCAGAAGGTTAGACAGGTGCAAAATTCAGGTGCTTTTTAAGAGTTCTTGAGATTTATCACGCCCTTGGGCTTAAACCTTTACAGAAAATTATCCCCAAAGCAGTGCAGCAAGAGCTGGTAACACCCAAGCCATTCCCAAATAAGTGTCTGGCCTTTAAGTCTGAAAATAAATGTGTTTAAGAAATTTTCTGAGGGGATCTTCTTTCTTTAAATAAAGAATTACATGACCTTTATATATTTCTAAGCAGTAGAGTCATGCAACCTTTACACATATCTTCTACCCAAGTTTTGGGCAAGAGGAGCAGTATAGACATTAGTGCAGAAGGTTCTCTAGAAGCCAAACACCCAGGGAAAAATGTACCTAATGCCAAGAGGACTTGTACTTACATCAAGAAAGAGAGAATTCCTGAACAAGGAATTTGGTGCATTCTTCCTGGAGCTGTACACCCCCAAAAAACGAAATTCTCAAGCTGTATAAGATCCAGGCCCATCTAACCCACTTACCTTGAAATGTTTTATAGACTCTTGTTGCTATAGAACTCTTGCTGCAAGACACCTACCATAATTAACTCATTATTCAACTTGAATTATTGTATGTCAACATTCAGAAATAAAATACTCTAATGTTGACAGCATTGAAAATTCAAAATAGGCTTTTACTCATGCAGACTACTAAATGTTGACACTTTTTTAATAAGCAGAAAACTGTTTCCTGAACATTTTACTTAATAAAAAATTAAGCTTTAAATTAAATTTTTTTGGGTACTGAGACTGTGTGGATTTCAAAAAACTATAAAGAATGATAAATGAAAATGTAAAAAATTAAAAAAATAAACTTTTGATTTAATTTTACTATGAAATTACTATTCTTGCTATAAAATATTTTTTACTTATAAAAAATAAAAACCTTATATCCAAAAAAACTACATAAAAATTACAAATTATAGTAAAAAAATAATAATCAGAAACAGTAATAGAAAACTTTCAATATTGAAAACTAAAAAACATATAATTTACTATTAAAATACCAATATAGGCCATATCATGCAGCCTAAGGCATCAAACTGTTAATAAAAATGTATGATTTTATTTAAAAGTCAATATAAAGTATCTGTAAATTATTTAGGCCATCTATTTATAAGAAATTTTATACTGAAAAGATCAGAACTACGTACAAAGTTAGAGGATACTCAATAAATTTAATTAAAAACTAGACTGTGATCACCTGGTTGCTTTTAAGAACTTTGGAAATCTTCTTGATGTATTTTCCAGTCTCTGAAAGCTTACATTTTGCCTTGACAAGCTCCTTGATCTTCTCTTTGTATTTTTTCTCTTTGGTGGCTCTACTTCTTGTATGGATGGTTCTCAATATATCTGATGGATGCAACAGGCTTCCCCTGTTGAACTTTGGGGTGCTCACAGAAGTTTTTGTATCTGGGCTTGATTCAAAAGGAGGACTTTATATGCTTATGTCAGCCCTCAAAAATTGAAGTAGCTTTATTTTCATCCTTTTCAACTGACTGGTACCTGTTCTTGTTAGCTTTGGCTCTAGGCTTGCTCCAGCGCTTAGTGACCTTACGTCTAATCCACTGTGGCTCATAATATTCAATGAAAGGGTATAAGTCATTCTCATGTTTCTTGGCATATAAATCCTGGCATTTAAATTCAAAGGCTTGCCCTGTATGATCTGTCTTTTCAAGGGCTAGTGCTACAAACTGCTGGATTAAAAACTTGCACTTTCCTGAGGTATCTCAACAGTGAAGCTTACTGATCAAATTGACCCTTTAACTGTCTATCAACAGACTGCCAATGATAAAAACATTCCTGGACCTCTCCATCAAAGGTATTTACAAAAGCGTTATTGTAAGGAACCAGGTCAATCCATTAAAACTTACCATTCTTGTTTTCAGGCAAACTTTTTTTTGCTAAAACCTTCCCAGGATAAAGCTTTGGCAAGCTTTACCTCCAAAGATGCAATTTTCTGTGATAAAACATTGTTGTTGTCATACCATTGGGACATTATTTCTACGCTTTTCTCTTCTCTCAGTTTGAGGGCTTCAATCTGCCTGTTGGTGGTATTCTTCACCTGGTGGAAGATCTCATCAAACCCTACAAGCAAGGTTCCAGGAATCCCAGGTATAAATTTGATTCCCTTGCACTGTGGTTCCCTCTTTAACAAAATAGTCTAAATATAACTCCTTAAAAGCTGCTTTTACTTCTACTAAAAATTCTTTAGGCAAAGTCTTTAAAACCTCAAGACCCTCCCAGGCCTCCTCCAGTGAGCCTTCAGGGATCTCCTTTTGGGTGGCAGTGTTGTAACTGTGCTGTATAGCAGAGTTACAAGGGGAAAATTATTTAGAAACTAGATAATAATCTTTATTGAGAGATGCTGATTATATAGTTAATGTGAGTTAAGGATAATAGGAACATGATTGTAGATCACACAGCTGGATGGAAGAAGGGGGTGGCTTGATCCTGGTAATGATTCAAGCGCCAAAACAAGGTATCCACCATAAGGGATCATCATTTGTTCATGTTGTTGGATTTGGCAATTTTGGTTGACTTCTTAGTCTGGCTTTGAGTGGCTGGATAATCGGATTACATGTCACAAACCTGCTTGATTGGAACCTTGCTGGCGGGTCAAGCCTGCAGTTTTGACACACACACACACCTGACTGAAGGTTGGCCTCCTCTGGGAGCAGGTCAACAGGGAGGTTGTCAGGAGCCTGAGCACCGTATTGGACTAGTTGTTGTTCTGTGGCAGGCAGGGCGGTTTCCTGTTGTTTTTGTCTTGCTTTGCAGGATCTCAGGCAGTCATGGTGTAGAGTCTTGTCTTGCTTGCGCTTCCTGAGCCCTTGCACAAGGTAAGTGTTATTGTTGTTTACCTTTAGAATGATTGCTGGTCCCACTTTCTTGGGTTGTAGTTTGCTTTTGTCAATGTTCATGACCCAAAATTTGTCCCCAACTTCATGTCTATTGCAGATGGGGACAAAGATTTTCTACAGACGTTCATTTTTTTTCTGTTTGCTTACTGTTGGCCTCTATAACTTGAGGGTCTGAGCAAGGGGGGAATTGACTTGGAATTTCCAGTTTGGGTCCTGTCAATGCTTTAATGATATTTGGCTGTGTGCTGTATACCAGTTCAAATGGGATTTTCCCGGTGGATCTGTTCACACGGGTTTGACACACAAGTAATGCAGTTGGTAGCTGCTTATGCCAGTCCTCAGGTCTCCCACCAGTGAGTTTAGATAATGCTTGCACAAGGCTACCATTAATCCGCTCTACACGTCCATTGGCCTGTGAGTGGTATGGCGTTGTCACAGTATGTTTGATCCCATTTTTTGCAAGGTATACATTGGTGATTTCAGAGGTTAATTCTTTCCCCCCATCAGTTATCAGGAGTTAATGCTTTCCAAACTTGATGATTATCTCCTTGCCAATAAATTGTTGTACATTGTTGCCAGTGTGTGCCTTTACTTCTTGGGCTACTGGCCACCTTGTAGCAAAGTCAATGGCGGTGATGATGTATTTTTTGTCATTGTTTTTCCCTGTCAGGGGGCCAATAATGTCAAGAGCCCATAATTAGAAAGGTAGTTGTATGCAGATGAGAAGTACTGACTTTGGCAGGGTTTTGCTTTTGGCAAACTTTTTTCATACCTCACATTGGTCTAGAACTTCTTGAACATTGCAATATAAGGTTGGCCACCAGGCCTTATGCTTAAGAAACTCATATAGGCTTTGGCTCTTGGTATGTCTAAGGTCTCTGTGATAGCGTAGGATGGTGTCTACTTGCTGGTGCGTGGGGATGTAGGGGACGGTTGTGCCATCAGAATCTTTCTGTGTAGATTTCTGTATATGTTGGCAAATAGGTGTTCATTTTTGATAACTGTTTTCTTTGTTATGTCATTTGTGCCGGTAGAACCTTTGTCTTTTGTTTGTAGTAATAGGAGAGGCCAGTCTGGGTTGAGCCCATTCTCCCCTCTTGAGGCACAGACATACAGGCAGGAGAGGACGTCCGCCATGGCAAGCTCAGCCCCAGGTTTGTACTGTATGAGCATGTAAAATCTCTTCAATAGCTCCATCCAGGTGGCTTGGCGGCGCAACAGATTTGCTTGAGTTTTGAAGTATATGTGCCACTTGTGGTTGGTTAATGCTGTGAATTCTTCCTGCCGTTCTAGGTAACAGCGCCATTTGACTAGGCAGTGCATGATAGCCAACAGTTCTTTGTTGTGGATAGGGTATCAGCACTTGCCATATGTCAATTTTTGAAATTCATAAGCTACAGGTAGGGAGTTGCTGTCATTATTTTTGATTTGTAGTACTCTGCCAATGGATGCATCTGAGGCGTTGGTTTCTATTTGGTATTCTATGTCAGGTTTGGGGTATTGCAGGATGGGAGCTGTTGTGAGTTTCTCCTTGAGGCATCTGAAACAGAGGTCACATTGGGGGGTCCACACAAACTTGGATTTGGCGCCTGTTATGGCAGATAAGGGGGAAGTCAAAACGCCACAGTCAGGTATGAAGTGGCGTACATAAGCCACCATCCCTAAGAAGGTTTGGAGTTCTGACTTATCCTTGGGTGGCAGCATCTTGCAGATGGCCTGTATTTTTTATTGTTGTGTTTAATGCTGTCCTTTGAGACTATGTGTCCCAGGAAGGGTAGTTGCTTGCAGAAGAACTGGCACTTGGAGAGTTTGGCCAACAGTTTGTGTTGTGCCAGGGTAGCAAAGTCTTCCTCAAGGTCTCTGCAGTGTTGTTCCACCAAGGGACTGTAGACAATAATGTTGTCCAGGTACACTAGAGCATTCTTGCTTATGTTTGGTGCAAATACTTTGTTCATGAAGGTTAAAAAGGTGGACGGGGCATTTGTCATGCCAAAGTTGAGCACCACACATTTGTATGAGCTTATTTAGTGCGGAAGGCTGTTCTGGGGATGTCTTCTTCCTTGATGCAAATCTGGTTGTATCTTGCCATCAGATCAATCTTGGAGAAGACTGTGACTCCTCCTAAGGCTTCAAAGAGGCTGTCAATCAGTGGTAGTGAATAATGATTCTTGATGGTAACTTTGTTTAGGGATTGGTAGTCTGTGATCAGACGTAAGGTGCCATCCTTCTTAGCCACAAAGAACATGGCGGCCCCAAAGGGAGACTGTGAAGGGCAGATAAGTCCTTTCTCCAATGCCTCCTTGAGGTAGGCGTGTAGGCGTTGTCTTTGTTTGGGGTCAGCCTGTAAATAGGGAGCGCCTTGGGTACAGCCCCTTTGAGTTGGATGGAGTGTTGAATGTTCTTCTCAGGGGGTAGACCAGACAGCGCTTCCTTGAAGATTTCTGGATGGCAGGCCACAATTTTGCGGTCCTGAGGCGTGGAGGTATCCTGGTGATCTTTGAAGTGTATGATCTTGCATTGGCAGGAATCCCAATCAATTGCCTTCAGGTTTTCATTTTTTTCCAGAGTCTCCATGATGTGTACAAAGACGTGGTTGCGTAGGAGTTGGTCCACTGAGTCAAGGTAGATCTGGTGGTTGACACCTTCACACTTGATGGTCAACACAGAGGTTGCCCAATCCATGTGGGGGCTGTTCTTCTGTAACCAGTCTAGCCCCAACACAATATCAAACTTTGGGAAGTTGATAACGGGACCTTAGATGGTGGAATAAAGGTTCTCAAGCATGACAGAGAAGGGGGCAATTTCCCTTGTCAGGGCAATGTGGTGTTTGTCAGCCAGGACCACGTTTTTAATCCGTGAAGGATTAGTGGCCAGGTTGAACTTGTCCAAAAAGCTACTGTTGACTAGGGTTTGATCTGCACCCAAATTCAGGAGTGCTAAACCTGTGTAACTGTGAAAGCAGAAAGGATAGGACATCAGTTTATTGGGATGTCTGGAAATGGTGTACAGTACTGGGTCCTCCAAGGGCACTTGGATCATTGGGCACTGGTCCACGTCCTCAGGTTGGTACTCATCATTGGGCAAGTCAGGAGTTGCGTGGGGAGAGCTAGGCTTGCTTAGTGCTCTCTCTGGGCTTTTCCCTTGTCTTGATTGCCTTGCGTGGTGGTGACACAGAAATGGGTACAATTCAACTGGCCATTGTTTCCATTTCCATGTCCATTTGAACCTGTGGGGTTGTGTTTGGCGTTATTACTGTTGCCCCCAGGGGGTGTTCAAGTGGAGTGCCTGCCTGGATGGGAGTCCTTGGGTCTTTCTTGTTTACCAGTTTGTGCCTTATGAAGTGCTTTGAGGGTTTTTCCTGCTTTCTCTACTTCATGGTACAAGCTTTGCAGGTTGGTCACCTGGTTCAGGTTCACATGCCTCATCACATGCAACTTGAGGGCGTCATAGTACATGAGGTGTGTGACTGGGGTGTCAAAAGCCATGTCAGATGGTGTGCAAAGTTGGAGTTCCTTATAAGCGCAGGTGAACTCTTTTACAGTGCCTGTCTGGGTTAGGCTCTTTACTTGGCGTACTATCATGAGTGCTGTATCCTTAAGCACAAATCTTGCCAGGAAGTCTTGCTTAAAGGTATCCCAGTTCTTGTTGGTGTGCTCCTTGTGCCATTTGTTGCACCAGGTGCCAGCGTCATGGATCAGGCAATTGGAAATTTCTGCAATCCAAAATTGCTGTGGGCATTCCATCTGGACCTGCTTGCTCTGAGCGGACTGAATCCATGTGGTGGTGTTGTTGTTGTTGGCCCCGGCAAAATTTCCAAGGTGGGCTTTGTAGCCTTTGAGCTACATAGGCTGACATGGCGCCTTTGTTGGTTGGTTGCGGTATGGAGGCAGGGGCCTGGAAGAACCCTTGTGCAGATATGGTGTTGAAGGCAGGTAGTGGAATCACTGTATTCTGATACAGGACAAAGCCATCAGGTATCTTGGTACCAGGAGTGTACAGGGTCCAGTCAGGCGGGAGGCCAGACATAATTCTGTCAAGGATTTGTTGGCCGCGGCGTGTGCAGGAAACAGGCCAAATTTTTCAAGATAAGGTAGGATGGAGAACCTACCTGTGCTACCAATGTTGTAACTGTGCTTTATTAGCAGAGTTACAAGGGAAAAGTATTTAGAAACTAGATAATAATCTTTATTGAAAGATGGTGATAATTAGTCAATGTGAGTTAAGGATAACAGGAACATGATTGTTGATCACACGGCTGGATGGAAGAAGGGGTGGCTTAATACTGGTAATGAGTCAAGAGCCAAAAAAAGGTATCCACCATAAGGGATTATCATCTGTTCATGTTGTTGGATTTGGCAATTTTGGTTGACTTCTTAGTCTGGCTTTGAGTGCTCAGATAATTGGATTGCGGGTCACAAACCCGCTTGGTTGTAACCTTGCTGGTGGGTCAAGCCTGAGGTTTCAACAGCAGCATATTCAACTCTAAGGACTCCAAACTTTGATCTTTTAAATAACAATTGAGAAGAGATGATAATTGAAAAAGAATGAGAGGAAAGCATTGATTTTAACAGAATATTTTATTAGAATATTGATGTTTTTTCTACACTTTTGGGGCATATCTGGCTAAAAACCCTCCAGTTCTGGAAGAAAATATTTTTTTCTATCACATGATTTATGACATATCAATGTCATACAATCTGGATCTTAACTCCAAAAGATCCCACATTTATTAACCTATGAGAATATACCCACAATACAAAGAAAAATATTATACCTTTTGTCTAATGTATTGATTTGGCATGGAGCTTCCCAAGCTTACAGCGCCAAACCCCTGTGTAATCTGCATGTTTCTAATCTCAGCTATTGTTTTCTTAACTGGGAGCCAGCTTATCAAACCTAAATGCCTAGACACTCTTGTAGATATTTGTTTATTGTAAATTAATTGATCCCTTGTCAATTAGATTCAAAGACACTAAGTCTCTACTTGACACAGTCAATTCCATTCTAGCCCAATGATTCCATCCACATTAACCATATCTGCGGGTATAATTTAATTAATCTTTGCAGGTAATGAAACTTTTTGCAAGACACCTAGTCCCTAAGATTGATTTGACTAATCTTGCCTTGATTTTGCCAGTTAGTATGGCCTAACTAACCAACCTATATTATCTAATTTATCAAATATAGAACTAGTTTCCATCTAGGAATTTTTCCTAAAGAATTCCAGATAAACTTATCCATATTAAATAATCAAAAAAAACAGCTTTTTATATATCAAAGCATTTATTAGGCTAAACACTAAAAGTGACTGTTGTTCAGTTACAGTTATTCTGGTAGTTTCATAGTCCATGATTATAATTGAGGGGCCAAAAGCTATGTCCTGATTTTGTTGTTCTGCAGCAAGGGTGGCTTCATTCTTTACATCATCATCTGGATTGCCTCTAGTGTTATGGTACAGGTGACTCTTTTTATTGCTGTCTGTTGTAAATAGCGCCATTAATGCTATTTTGATATGGCCTTTGAATAGTGATATATAAGAAAGCTTTGATTGGTTTTTCTTTCAAATTTGGGAATTCCTTGTCTTCTGTAAATGGGTATGTTCCAATATCCACCCATTCTGGAATACTGTACCTGCCCTTGTCTGACCTTAGTACAACCTCACCCCAATGTGACCCCCTCTGCCACTCTGTCTACCTAATGAATTATCACCAACTCTTCTCTGCTATTTAAGTAGAATCAACTCTCCTAATAAAATCAAGTTTATCCATATTTGTGTTAGCTTTAATATTCTTCAAGCTTTTTCCTTTCCTTTTTGCCAAAAGAAATGCTCTTCTTGTATTCCAGGAAATTAAGGTATGTTCCCTTAATTTTTCCCTAAAGGCGTACCCAGGGCTAGCTTTGAGCCTCAAATATTTTGTTATAAAGATTTCCTGCTGTGTCCTCCTGGATTTAGTCCCCAGGAGCCAAACACAACACTGGCCAGGGCCTTGATGCCCTCCTGAAGGATCCTAAAATACCTTGTTCAAATCTCTTCTGTTGCTAAGAGATTAGAAGTTATCAAATGGGAGCACCTTAATTTCTATATGGGAATGCACTCCACATAACAAGTAAAAGGGGTGGTGGTATAAAAATAATTACCATCACATAGATTGGTCTCTTGATATTTTAACTGGTTTAAGTTCTGTTGAAAAGCATATAATAAAGTTCTTGCCTCTGCTGTAGGCCCATCATCATTTAAAAGGAACACTTCATCACCATTAGCATCTTTAACTCCTCTGTCAAGACTAACTCTCCTTGGACCATGGCAGATTTCTTATGGGGGAATAGATCACAGTGTTTGTCACATATATACTTGACTAACTGGTTGCAGTCAGGGATGAACTTCAGGTTCACATTACTTAGGTGTGTGGTGGCCTTAACTTTCAGATCAGAAGCCTTGACGTCTTTGGAGACTGGAACCATTTGGTAGAGGTACCACTTTGGAAGCTGTTGTGTTCTGAGGCGCGGCACAGACACACAACAGGGAATCCCAACCTTAGGATTGGATTTTTACTAAGTCTTGGTTAGATGACAGGGAAGGCAATAGCGTTTACC
This sequence comes from Entomophthora muscae, assembly GCA_014839935.2. NCBI lineage: Eukaryota > Fungi > Entomophthoromycota > Entomophthoromycetes > Entomophthorales > Entomophthoraceae > Entomophthora > Entomophthora muscae. Next base: position 269,119 of record QTSX02004269.1, read on the forward strand.
TTGCGGCCCTGGAATGAATAATCTCTACTAGGCGTGGCTAGAGAGAGGCGCGGAAGTACAGAAGACACAAAGACAAAAATGTGAATAGAACTTAATTTTTATTGGTGAATATGAAATGGAATATATAGTGGTTAGGAAACCCACAAAACACTACCAGGACGGTAGGATCACTTTCCACAAGCATGAGTGGGGCAAGTGAGTTGCACAGAGTCAGTAAACCAAACAATCTAATTTCCTGAAGCGGAAGCCAGTTCATTTCGAGAGTCAAAAGCAAAAGCAAGATATTCGTCTTCAAAATGGCCCAACAAAGGCAAAATTGAAACATGGTGAATGCTGTTATTCACGACATTGCCCCCCTCTAGATTGGCCTTTGGGGGGTGATACTTGCGGAGGAACTTGGCGTGTACGCAAGCAAAAGGGCAACCACTGGAGAGGAGCTTTACAGTTACTCAGATCCTTGCTTGAAAGTCACCTCTAAAGGACCAATCCACAGGGAGTCTAGTTTGTGTGTGTGCCCACCCACACAGTGTTGATAGTATAAGACATAGTCTGCAAAAGCAAACTCAGGCAAGGGGGAGCGCCCAGCGTTGTCAGGAGAGAGCTCAAGCATCTTAGTCTTATAGGCGGAAGTGTAGGTAGTGGCCTGTATATCAATGATGCAGTTGACTAAGTCTTTGATGTGGTTGTCAGGGTTCATGGCCTTATCAGAGGAGATTAGGGGAATCCCCAAGAGTGATGAAGTGGTGGCTTCACGCCCATACAACATGGCAAAGGGGGAGTACCCTGTGACTCAATGCTTGCTCAGACAATAAGCAAAGAATGCAGCAGGTAAGTATAGATCTTAATTGGCAGCGTCAGAGTAGGTGAGTTTCCTCATGATAAAAACCAGTGTTAAGTTGGCACACTCAACTGCCCCATTAGTGGAAGGATTATAGGGGGCAGAGAAAGACTGGTGAGTTCCTAGAGCTTCAACAACAGAGGTTAAAAGTTTGGCATTGAAGTTGGTTCCATTGTCTGACAACAGCACTTGAGGGCAGCCATGGCAGCAGAAAACATCCTGCAGCAGGAAGGCAGCAGTAGTCTTAGCAGTGATGTCTTTAGTAGGGCGAGCTTCTACCCACTTGCTGAAGTGGTCAACGGCAATCAGGATAAAGCGGCATCCAGAGCGTGAGCAGGGGAGAGGACCTACAGCATCAATGCTGACGGTGTGAAAGGCATGTTGAGGGGGGACCAATTTGAACTTGTGGGAAGCAGCTCGGGGCCTCTGAAGTTGGCAGTCATGGCAACTAGCAATGACATCTGGGATCAACAGGCAAAGATTCTCCCAGAAGTAATTCTTCTGAAGCCAGTCAAAGGCCTTGGCAATGCCTCCATGGCCAGTTTCTTTATGAGCTTGCAACACCAAGGAGAGGCAAAGACTGGGGCGCACATATGGCAGGTTTTGACCCTGCACCTTCTTGAAGAGTTGGTTGTTGCGTATGAGGGTATCTTCAGACAATTTAGACAGGGCAAGTCAAACCTCTTCTGTCTCACTTTCCCAGGAAGAAGGGTAGCCAATTAGCTCATACAGGCGGTCTGCCTCTGCAGGATGTAGGGCAAGGATGGGCATTTGGGACAGCCCATCAGCGTTCTGATGTTGAATCCCAGGGCAATGGAGCACAGTGAAATCATAACCTTGCAGGCGGAGAGCTCATCTGGCTAAGCGTCCTTCAGGCTCCTTAAGTTGTTGTAACCATTTGAGAAAAGCGTGGTCAGTGACAACAGTGAAATGGGTACCATACACGTAGTGGCAGAATTGTTTGACTGCATGCAGCACAGCAAGGCACTCCTTCTCTATAACGCTATAATTCTTTTCATGCTTATTCAGCACACAGAATTATAGGCTACAGGGTGGTCCACACCTTCATCGTCAAGCTGAGCCAAGATAGCCCCAATAGCAAGGTCACTAGCATCAGTGTACAAGATGAATTCCTTATTGTAATTGGGGTACACTAAAATGGGTGCTTCTTTGAGTTTCTGCTTTAGAGTCTTGAAGGCTTGCTGTTGGCTGGCAGTCCATTTGAAAGGGACATTACGCAGTAGTTGAACCAGGGGTTCACTAGTATCAGCAAAATCAGGAATGAAGTGTCTATAGTTACCCATCATGCCCAGAAAGACTTGTACTTATTGGAGGTTGGTGGGCGGAAGCATTTTTTCTATGGCTTCAACCTTCTTGGTCATTGGACAAATTCCTGTTTGGGTTACTTCATGGCCCAGGAATTCAAGGCGCTCTTTGAAGAAAGCACACTTAGAGGGCTTTAGCTTGAGGCCAGCTTCTCAGATCTTTACAAACACCTCTTTAAGATGGGCTAGGTGATCTGTGAAAGTTGTGCTGAAGACTGTTATATCATCTAGGTAGACTAGAACACGACAACTTCAAATCATGCAGGATGGAATCCATGGCCCTCTGTAAAGTTGCCGGGGCATTACAGAGCCCTTGCAGCATGCAGGTAGGTTCAAACAATCCTTCTGATGTGATGAGTGCAGCCTTCTGACGGTCTTCAGGAGAGAGGTCAACTTTCCAGTAGCCAGACGCCAAGTCCATGGCAGAGAAAATTTAGAACCTCCAAGGCGTCAAAGGGCGTCATCAATGCGTGGTAAGGGATAGGAATCTTTCTTGGTTAGAGAATTCAACCTTTGATAGTCCATCACAATCCGTGTCCACCATTCTTTTTCTTTAAGATGAGCAGGGGGAAGCCTGGAGACTTTGAGAGGGAGCTAGCAGTCCAGCATCCAGCAGTTGTTTGAGCTCCTTATAAACCTGCACATCTTCCACTTGGCTACGGCGGTATGGCTTGGCACAAAAGGGGGGAGCATCTCCTGTGTCAATCTGATGAATCACACCTTTGGCCAGCCCATAATCAGTACTATCTTTAGCAAAGATGTCTGAGAATTGGTCTAGTAAATCAAGCACCTGTTTCTGTTGTACCGGGGACAACTGAGGGAAGTCTTGGGCAATGAACAGAGATAGGACTTGAGGCTCGTCTTTGGGTAGGTTAAAGTCTTGAAATTTTCCAAAAGGGTGAAGAGACAAGACGTCAGGAACATTTAACAACTTTCTGTAAGCAACGACCTGTCCTCTGGATACTGTCATAGGAAGCGCAGTAAGGTTGATAACTAGTAATTGAACAGGATCCTTGTGGGAAGCGTCCAGAATTCCAGGACAAAGGTAAGGCTTGTTACGCCCCAGCAAAAGAGGGGAGTACAACTCTAAGAAAGTCTGTTCAGGTAGTTCATATGATATCTGGGAGTCTATGATAACCTGAGCGCCTGGGGGGATGGAGATAGCAGATGTGGCCATGAGAGGGATTCCCTCAGTTGCAGGACAAGCCATGGGAGGACACTTCATGTTGGTGGAATGGGTTCAATATTTTAGGGTGAAAACTCCAGTGGGGTACTCCAGAGTACATGTCTTCAAACGTTTACCAGGAACTTTGATTGGCTCTTCAAAGATCAGAGGGACTTTGTACCCTAGGATAAAAAGATAACCATAGTTTAGGTTGATGATCCCATTATATTCCCAAAGGAACTGGGTACCAACCAAAAGGTCATAGCTCTCATTTTCTAGAAGAACAGTTGACACAGCCAACAGGAGTTTACCAAATTGCATTGGTAAGACAGAGTATGCACCAATGATGCAAGTCATGGAGAGACCAGCGGTGCCATAGGATTGATGGTAGTTGAGATCAGGGGCCAGCTTAAGTTTCTTCACCAATTTAGAAGAAAAAACGTTGACAGGAGAACCGGTGTCCAGGACAGCTTTGATCTTGATCTTCTGGATAGATATCTCTACTTGGGTGATGGTGCGTCCAAAGGGTGGCAGAACAGCAAAGATATCCTGTGCCTAAGCTAGTTCCTTGTCCCATTTCTCAATCATGCATTGTAGTCCCGGAAACTCCTTATATACAGTTTGGAGGGGGAGTGAAACAGATACATTCTTGAAAACAGCGTCTGCGACTTCAGTGGCTTCCTCTGAAAATTCCACTAATACAGGGGACCGTTTTTCCTGAGTAAGATAGGGGCGGGAGGCAACTGCTTTGGCCTCAGACAAGGGCTTGGCTGTAGTTGTAGTCTTCCCAGATTGTAGCTTTTAGGGAACAGCAATAGTCTCAGGGACAGCAAGAACAGAATACCTGTATGCATCATGGTCTTCAACATCAGATTCATCCACATCAGAATAATCAGAAATGTCATAGAACAGAAGGAGGATAGGAGGAGCTTCATTATCAACAGGCTCAGAGTCAGTAGCAGGCGGGGGTGTAGGAGGAGACTGGGAAGAATTGTCAACCAAGAGTGTCTCCACCTCTAGGTTAACTGTTCTTTTCCCAACTGATCCTTGGGATCAGCTCCTTCAACCTGCGGATTGGTGCAGACGCAAGAGTGGTGGCCTATCTGACCACAGTTGTGGCAACCTTGACGTCAAGGAGGATTTTGGGAGTTCATAGTGAGGATACGAGGGCCACAAGAAGAGGAGCCAGAGTTGGAAGCAGCACAACTTTCCCGAACAACTGCCCCAGAATGGGTAAGTTGCATATCTTGGAGCAGTGTCTTTATACGTTTCATGGAGGACAGCATAGCCTTGTGGGCCTTGAAATGAAGGCATAGGAGTTGATTCACCTTGAGGGCCTGGGCGCAGGCCATATATGCTTCATGCGCCGTCAATTGTCTGCTTGTTATTAACTGTTGTCCCTCCATGTAAAAACTGTCAGTGAATTCAGCTAATGTCTCCTTGGGCTTGAAGGATATGTGCATGAAAGCATCCTTTTTCACCTCCAGGCTAAGATCACCACCAAACTCGTCAATCAGGAGCTGTTTCATGTCCTCCCAGGTCTTGATGGAGGGCAGCTCTGGTACAGCTACCTCTTGACAGGTCGGGTGTAGGCAAGTCAGAATATGTTCTTTCTTAACATCATCTGATGCTTGTCTCATAGCAGTCTCGTAAATAGTTAAGAAGGCTGCAATAGTTGAGGTTTTATGATCAAAGACTTGCTTAAAAGTAGGATTGAAGTGTGCCTTGGGAGTTGGACCACCATTTTTGCTATTGAGTACATTTATGCGCGGGGAGAACTCAGCTTCAGATTCAGAGGGGGGTTGTCTAGCCCACAATTGTCAAACACTTTCTTCAAGGGTTATCAGAGTCTTGGTGGTCCTGGCACCCGTAGTGTTGGCTAGAGTGGTCTGTTGTTCAGTAACATCTAGGCGTTGTCCTTGGGTAGTGACAACCGTGGAGAGTTCAGCCAGTCGCAAAGTAAGGGACAGCCCCACTGATAGGCAAGGGGAAAATCTGCTGTTTACCAAATTGATCAACTTGCTCATCTCCTGTACGTCCCTGTCCAACTCAGTCTGGTCTCGTTTCAAATGATCCACCTCATTAGCTAGGGCAATCAACTCTCTGACACAGTGGATTTGAGGAGCTCCTGCCAAACCAGGACAACAGCCATCTTTCTCGTTAACCCCAAATGGGCTAGCAGCAGCCGTCATTACCTCACGTAAAGCAGCAACTTCTTGCTGTAGTTCAGCGACCTGAGCAGTCAGCGCAAGAACATGGGGATCAGGTTGAGGCATTTCAGTAGGACGTCCTTGGCTACGAGTGGAAGCACAAAAATTCCTAGATGGCTTCCCAGATTTTCTGCTCTCTGTCCACAAGATCATCAGCAAGAGGAGAAGGCGGAACATCAGGTTTGGGAGTGGTCAGCTCATTCACCTGACTCTGAAGTTTGGCAAAAGCTGCGGCAGTGGTAGCTCTCTCTTGATCAAATTCTGCACTGAGCTCATTTAGACCTTGGGCAGCAAGGTCAGCTACCTGTTGCAATTGCTCAAAGGAATAGACACTAAATGCATTGAGCTGTTGCAATAGGCGCTCAAAATTGGAGAGATAAGCGTTTAGGGTGGAGTCTACTTGAGTTTACCAAGGTTGTTCTAACTGGTGAAACTCATGTAGTTGCTCCCTAATGTACTCAGGGATGGACTGGCACATTTGCTCAATGGAATTGACCAAACATATTTGAGAGGTGACTAAATCACGCTGATTGTCAGATATCAGGGAGAACAGGGAATGAATCCATTGTTGGTAGGCGGCAAACTGGTCCCAATGATGGGTAACAGCTGCTTGTAGAGACAAGATTTCATGAATGTGGAGTCCCAACACCATCTGGTGGTGGGCCAAGGCGGGCTGTACAAAGGATGACAGCAGATGATCAGCGGAGCCAGCTGCTGAGAGGAGATGTTGTGGAAACTGAGGGGCCACAATTAACTCATAGTATTTGGCACGGCTAAACTGTAACTGAAGGCGAGGGATGGCCCTGTCCTGAGCTATCCCAAGGGCTACCGCCATGACTTGTTCCAAGTCAGGGGTACCCATAGGGTAAACAACTAAGCAGGGACCATTCCCAAGGTTCATTACAGTAGGGACAATAGGCGGGTCGGTGATGTCTTCCTCAATAGGAGGGCTGGTAATTTCAGGTGAGGTTGACTCCCAAATAGGCGGAGGTAAGGGACCTGCAAATGTAGATGCAAAAGGGATAACCAAGGGGCTTACAGCCCCTGTAGTGAGTACCATTTTTGTTGTGTTCTGAGGCGTGGCACAGACACACAACGGGGAATCCTAACCTTAGGATTGGATTTGTACTAAGTCTTGGTTAGATGACAGGGAAGGCAATAGCGTTTACCTTGCAGCCCTGGAATGAATAATCTCTACTAGGTGTGGCTAGAGAGAGGCGCAGAAGTACAGAAGACACAAAGAAAAAAATGTGAATATAACTTAATTTTTATTGGTGAATGTGAAATGGAATATATAGTGGTTAGGAATACCACAAAACACTACCAGGACGGTAGGATCACTTGCCACAAGCATGAGTGGGGCAAGTGAGTTGTGCAGAGTCAGGAAACCAAAAAATCATATTTCCTGAAGCAGCAGCCAGTTCATTTTGAGCGTTGAAAGCAAAAGCAAGAGATTTGTCTTCAAAATGGCCAAACAAAGGCAAAATTAAAACATGCTGAATGCTGTTATTCACGACAGAAGCTTTTCAATCAGATTGATTGGAGCATTGCATGTGTGCTCTCCTTTTTCATAGTGACTTTATCCCATCCTTCTGTGTTGATCCTGGCAGCGCAGCTTCTATCTTCACACACATAATACTTGCTTCTTCCTGCTCTCTTTTGATTGTTGCAATTAAAACATAGCCATCACAGACTAAACTTGCACCTCCTTTGACAGACATTTGAGGGGAATCCCGAGGGAACTTCTTTGGGAGCTTAAACTCCCCTTTGATGTTACATATATTGTGAACCTTTAGGGGATCCCATGGGCCAATTGGTGCTTGATGATAATCAGACAGGTATTATAAGGATCTTCATTATTGATACTTAATGAGGAGGATGAAGGTGCAGATTTGTTGGGCAGTGGAGGGGAATTATCTGGAGTTGGATTCTTGCGCTTCTTGGACTGGGATGAGCTTGATTCCTTGGGGCTTGATTCCTTTGAGCTTGATTCATCTGGGCTTGGCTGGGGTTCTGGACTCTTGGGTATCTTCTTTCTTCCTTTCTTGTTTAGTGGAAGCTCATCTCCTGATTGGTACCAGCTTGGAGAAGAGGAGGGTCAGGGGAGGGCTCTTTGCTTTCAGGGTCTGGGGTCTTCTCCTTTGTCTTCTGTTTTCTTATGGCTCTTTGGCTGGTTTTTTGTTGGGTAGGGACTTTGGGCCTTCAAGAGGCTCTGGGCACTTTCTTGGTTGATTTGGGGCTCTTTTGTGGCTTCTTGGAAGATTTGTCCTACAATAATTAGAGTAGAGTTCATAAAGTAAGAATGATCATGTGAAACATGAATAAAGTTAAATAATAATAACTTGTTTTAAATTTTATTATCAAGTAAATAGTTTATAGAAGTATGGAAAGTAATTTTAGAGCTAGTTTATTAAAGAATAGAAAAAACCCATGCTCAAACAAAAATTTAACATTCTGGCAGTCATAATAGTCAAAATATTTAATTTAGTTTGTCAGCATAAAAAACACTTTAATTTTATCTTTGTTATACTGACAGTTGGCATTAAAATAGAAAAACATTATGTAAATCACTTACAAAGCTTAGTTAATATTTTCCAGAGTTGGTTTTTAAGGCCAAAATTGTTTATTTTTTAATTTAAAAAATAAATCTTTTCATATGTAACTTATGAAAACTAAATGAAATGGTTTGTAGAGGGAATTCTAAAGTACAGCCCTGGATACTTTGGCCTGAAATATCATACCATTGTATGTGTGCTTTTTGTTAAGCGGCAGTGTTTTACTAACAAATCAGTGAAGGTGTCTACATGGAGGCAGTCAGCATTCTTTTATTGTAACTCTCCTATTAAATCTCACTTAAATTATATTACTTTGTTTGCTTAGCCAAACCCCTTTGTTGCAATTTAAGTGATATGTCAAATTGAACAAAGTTGGCATTATAAATACATATATAAATTCTAGTTTTAACATATATGTTTTGGCTTAAGTGGACTTCTGGAAATAAGCTATATATTTATCCAATATGTTTAGCATTTAATAAATAGTTTAATAATGCAGTGAACACTATGGAAGGTAGCATATGTCTTTGTATAATGCTTATTTTATTAAATATTTAAAGAAATAGTAGTATAAAATAAGAGTAGTTGTTTTTAGAATATTGTGTGTTTTATTAAGAACTTTATGGATTCTTATTTGGGGTGGATTAGCAGATATTGCTTGCTGGAGTTGACCTTGATGTAAAAGGACAAAGAAGCTTACATTTTCATAGTAAATTATGTAAGAATTTTGGCATAAAAAAACTTTGTTGAAGTGGTGTTGACATTATTAATGCTCCTTTTTAATTTTGCAATTCTGATGTAATTATTTGATATGAAAAGTTAGCTTAGTTTTGGAAATGCCTGTTTCTGTCAGACAGATGCTAAAATAATGTTGACTTACTGAATGAGTTAATTCTGGTGGTTGCTTGTAGCACCGCTGAAAGTCTAGTGTCTGTCAAGGTTACTGTTTCAGATTAACCGAGGTATTTAGAAAAAAAAGACTATGGGTATTTAAGGACTTCTGGTTGGGAAAATATTTTTGGTAAGGTTTATAATAAATTTAAGCTCCTGGCTTGGTAAAGTAAATTAAGTTTACTATTGAATTAGAAGTTGCATCCCATGCGGAAGGGACAGGTATATGAGCTCTTCTGGGTATGGAGGATCTGGTACCATTGAGCTTTGCGGGGGGAGCTATCACCGTGCCAGTGGTGGGTGCGAAGGTAGATTTCATCCTCGGTCACGGTGTTGATATCGGGCAGGCACTTGGCCACGATTCTGTACTGGGCGGGAGTAAGGACAGTGTAGACGTTGGCAGCGTGGATAAACTTTTCCACCGCCATTGAGTACCGGAAGTCGTACATGACGTCGTAAGCGTTACGGTTGAAATAGTCGGAGCTGATATCCACCTCATGGATAAAGATGGCGTGGAAGCTTTTAACGACCTTCTGGAGATCATTCACCTTGGATAGATGCTTGAAGCTAAGTGCCAAGGTAGATCTCTTAGCTAGAGATGGGTCCAGGTTCCCTAGGTGCTTCGGGAAATCTCCCCACGAGCGAAGATCAAAGTTGATCCCTGCGTATGCCGCCTTCCCGCTTTGCCCAGCAAGGAGCATGGTGAGGGCGGTTTTGTTAACGTTGGCGTTCATCGGGGCATGGCTGGCATAGATGGAGATCTGAGCGCAGTTCTCAGTGATGGATGAATCTAAATGGCATGAGCCCTTTCTGCAAACCTTGGGAAGAGGGATGTTGACAAGGTTCATGTACTCCTTTGCAGCCGATAGTCGGTTCCCGCCAAGTTGACACTTTTGCAGATTGTAGCCATTGAGGGTCGCCCCTCCATAAGCCATCAAGTAAACGAAGAATTTCATGCTGTTTTACTGCTTACTCGACGTGCTTATATACTTTATAATCTCCTAAAATCGATATTTGGTTTGTAAGGGATGATTGGGCTTACAAATACCGGAAATTTCGGCGGAAGAACTTATTTTTGTAAAGTGGATGTATCAGGGATGATTTATTTCAACTGAAAATAGGATGCTTCATCACATTCCCAAGTAAAATTACTATAAAATGGACGATAAATTATACCCCTTTAAGCTGAACGATGATTGGTATTGGCAAATAACACCCTGCCAACTAATCCTTATTTCGATTTAAACTCATCCATTCAAAGCCACGAGAGCGGGGTTACTTGTGAAGTTTGTCATCACAACTAGGAGACTCCTGAGGGGAGGGCTCCTATTTTAGGAAGCACCCGATGTTTGGCCGCCGTTAATGTTGGCTAGAGAAATCATCGACAAGCTTGAGCTGATTACTTTGGCAAAATGCTGCTGATTTAAACAATGTTTTTCGGAGTTGGAACTTACTCCGCGTACACCAAGGCAATGTTATTAATTACATTTATTGCGGAGCTTTATTGAATAACCAAGTCTTACATACTAATTGCAACGTTAACCCGTCAACATCAATTACTGCACAAATACATTTTTAAAATACACTAACTTTAAAATCAATAACCTTTTTTACGGGAACAAAATTTTATTAATGTTCAAAGATGTTTAAAATCAGTAAACGGAGCCATCCCCCATCGAAGCCAACGAAGCGTTTAGCGTAGAATTTATAACAATGGTACAACCCCGAGTGGAGCTAGAGCGCTAACTAATCGCAATTTACAAACAAATCTCATCAGAAATTTCAACTGAGATCAATTACCCAAATCATATTAACTTTAGCCTTGATGGAGAAGAAGCCATAGGTGCATATACGACCACCTCTCAAAGGAACTACAATTAACCCCCCGATATAGTTAATCCTAGCAATTATCAGTTTTCACTATAAATGCTAAAGTAAACCCGTATACTTTCACTTAAGTATAATGGCTTGGAAGGAAGCCATGGCTCCATTTGGGTAATGGTTGCACCAAGCTGAGTGCTGCGGTGAAGCCATGATATATACCACCATTAATCACGGCGTATTTCTGAATCCGGCCAGCTTCTACTACGCACCGCTAGCTTCTTATAATCAAGCCGTGTCACTGCACTTGGGCAGGCTTCACGCAATTTCGATACCACCGCTTCTACTTTAGGAAATACCCTTGTAACTTTGAGATTTGAAGTAATAACCTTTAAACTCTAACTTGCAAAAACAAACCTGAAAAATACATGATTTATTTTGTTGCCATTCAAAATATCCACATCTCCAATACCGAGATCGCTTAATAATAGTGCTCTAATAACTAAGCAATATATCTCAGCCAGGTGACGATTCAAACCCACCATCCATACCTACTCCCCGTACAGTAGGAACTATAAGCCTCCCACCCAACCAACGTTACGAAGCTTCTCTTAATCCAAAGTGCCACTGTAGAGGATCCAGGAAATCCATGCTTGCTTATTTATTAATCCTGGCATGACTCTCTTTTCAGTATAACTGGGAATCCTTTATACAAGCTTCAGTGAGCTCAGATTCCAGGCTAGCAATCCTGGCATTCAACTTCCAGCCATCTGATATCATTTCCATACTCTTCACTTCCTATAGTCTTAACTACAGACCATCATCCTAATTCCAAAGTAGTCTTTTTCCAGTTAAAAGAAAAATACATGAGCCATAAAAGGATTGAGGGGCAGCAAAAATTGTCAAAAAGTATCTTTATTTCTTATAACCATCTTTCTATTATATACCAACCAGTATATAATCCGGTGAAACCCATTCCAGTCCCAGAATCACACCCAGATTCCTACCATGTGATCTATGACATAGCTGTGTCATTCAATCAAGATCTTTTCCAAAATTATCATCACATCATTAACTTATAAGGATGTACCTGTTACATTCCAGAATCACCTGATCCCTTCCTTGGACATGTGCTTCCATGGCTTGAAGCATTCCAGACTTCCTTGCCAAACCTCTGTGGAACATCTACATTCCCAATCCAAGCTTCCATTTTTCTAACCAGGGAACAGCTGAACAATCCTGAATACCTGGGCACTATTGTCTTCAATTAGCAGTTTCTGTAGCAATTTATTTTTTCCTCCTTGATAACCAGCAAACTGGTTTGATATTCAAGCCAAGCGCCGCTGCAGTGCTCAGGAATCTCCCTAGGTGGCACCAAAAACATGCACTGGGCAGCGCTTCATCAACCAATGGGGTGGCGCTTTTGAACCTGATAAGCTTTTAACAGGGCGCTTTTAACCCACTATTTTGGTGTTATTGTTGGTTAACTGGATCCTTTTTTTCTTGACACTGTCAAGGCTGTTAAACCCCTATGATTAAACCCGCACAAATCATGTCCCAGAGTATTAATTAATCTTCCTGGTTAACCAATTGGTTAGAAGACTCTGTGTCTCTACTTGACACATTCAAATCCATCTCATCCCTATGATTTAATCCTTATTAATCATATTCCAGGGTATCAATTAACCTTCCTGGTAAACTAATAAGTTTAGAGACACCTAGTCTTTTAATCCAAAACAGGTAGATTATCCCTTTTGTCCCTCAATTACTGCAACCTGATTAAAACCTGGTACTCCACCATCACACTGAAAAATCTTCCAAGACCAATCACATTGTTTTGAATTCCAAGGTTGTAAACCTAACTTTGGATTTATTAACAATTGGGCAAACAGATAGTTTGGTTCTCAATAATGGTCGCAAAATCAAGGGTTTTTGCTTTCTCTCTGAGGTGTTCAGATTAACCAATTATGGGTTAAGGTCAATTAGTGAAACAGCCATACCTCTACCAGTGATACACCACATTTGTGTCTCCACTAATGATACATTGATCAAATCTCTTGGTATTTAGGGGGATTTCCCTTTCTTAATAGAACTATGTCTATCTAAATTCTGCTTATGTGCTTCCCTTTTAGGCTTCAGGCGCCCTCTTCCAAATGCTTAGAAAGATCCATTTTTATATCATCCCAACACAGGAAAAAAAGGTAATACACTTCACCCTGTTGCATTGCCCATGTGGCTAAGTCCTGCTTAGCTTGGATGGCAAGACTTTTTCAATAAAGAGTTTCAGCCAAGTTCTCTTCTATCCTGATATAGCACAGGGTAACTTGACACCTGGCCTATAAGATCTACTGCAGTTTGACTACCTTGCTCAATCACATCCCAGCATGGCAGTAGTGAAGCCATCCCAAACCCCAGATTTGTTGTGCTATGACTTGCTCCTCAACCATACCCCTCAGCTTTCTGATTTTAAGCTGTAGGCCCAAACTTTGATCAACTGTTGGTTTTTAAGCCATATCACTCTCTCATCAGCTAAAAAAGGTAATTTAGATAGTTAATCCTACTTGCACAATAACCCCACAAGGTTAGCCAAGTTACCAAAGGGGGATACAATTGGGAAATAAGCTATATTTTAAGGGGGAGGGAGATATCATCTACAGGTTTTATGTGGCATCTGGGGCAAGCTGAAGGGTTCTACCAAGTTGGCACAGCTCTTATAAAGCTACCTATTCTCCATATATCAGGGTCATTATCTTGCTGGCAAACACCATGAGATTGGGTTGGCATGTCCTGGGTTGGGTACCAGGCAGGCGGATTTGGAACTGTGCTGGGGCATTCCTAGCAGTTTTGATATTTGTATAGTTATGCTTGTCCTATCCAATCCTCTGATAGCTCAAGTTTGTATTGTCTTGTGAAAAGCTTGGCAACAGTGGTGTGCTTACCATCCCTATACAATTGATCAGCGCCTGCAAGCCATCTATACTTGATCTTTTAGGTATAATGGTGATCAATCATAATTAGCTGGGATCGGGTGATACTAGAGTTCCCTGAGTAGGATTCAAAAGAGCCAGTTATCTGTTCTCAGTATCCCTTGCAGCCCAGATTCTCCAGTGCGCCATATAACCACCAATATATTATATTGATACAGCATATAATTGTTATTGATTAGATGCAATGATTATACACTGTATTATCACTGATCATCACTTAACGGGTACTGATTATATGCTGTATATTACGGTTTTATTATAATTGATGCTTATTATCGCAGGTTAATATAAGGAATATCATTGATAATACAGTACATCAATTGTATCACCCCACTTACTTACTGATGCCATCCCAATACGCTCGATACGTATATATCAAACAAGTGATATACAATGGCTAGAAAATAAGCTTTGATCAGCATTACACGGCTGCCGCAATGCCGATCCAAACTTGGTATTTCCTAGCCATTTGTATATCACTTGTTTGATATGAACATATACGCCCATCAGGCTGTGTGGGGCTGAGTTGATACAACATCCAGTAGGGTAGAATGGGTGATATACAATTGATGAATTAGTGATTACACGCTGTGTTATCAATGATATTCACTATATTGGCTTACGTTTATACGGCATATAATAAGCACATCAATTATAATAAAACAAGTAATATACAGCATATAATCAGTACCCGTTAGGGTGATGATCAGTGATAATACAGTGTATAATCATTGCATCTAATCTAATAAACTAACAATTACATGGCGTATAACTGTCATATCCAATATAATATATTGGTGGTTATATGGCGTATAATTATTAAACTTAATATAATGATAACCTATTGATAATACAGCGTGTAACTGTTTAAGATCTGCGTGCAATGATTAGCCTGATCATTTGTGGTCATTCTGTTAAAGAAGAAAATCAAATGGAAGGAATAGTGCGTCCTTGTAAAACCAGAAACCAGCGCAGAACCACAGCCAAACCCTTAAAAGAAATAGATGACTTAAATGCTGTCATAGATAAAAAATGGGTCAAAGCTGGGGTCGCCCAAATAGCCCTGGAAAATCTGGACTTGACCTATTTTTTCCCAAATAACTATGACAAGAAAATCACGTGTTATACATTATTTGGGGATAGCGGCACTCAACCCGCTGGTTGCCAAAATTTTTCAAATTATGATGTCATTGACTCAAATTCAAAAGTAGGACCATCAACTGCTGAAAATATTCTCGCCAGCCAATCAGATGCCACCAAACCCACTCCTCTCACATCCTGAACTCCCTTAAGACTTCCCCATTTCCCTTGAAATAAAAGAAAGTCTATCCTAAAATGATGGCGTATCTAGGGCTGTTTGCCCCTGTCCTCAAAAGACTGGCCTTTGTGGCGGTCAAGACTGCTGTCAACTCCATGACCGCGACCTGGCCCGCCCTTTATATGCCTATGCCTTCTGATTCCTTTTCAAATTTTCCCTTGCAAATCATTTGCTTGTTGATGATTTTGACCTCTATCTTCTGTTACACCTCTATCAGATCCAAGATATTAAACCTATCCTCCCAATTTGGCCTTCTGCTTGTCAAGCAACTCACAATCTGTTTATTATATCCTCATTGTATTTCCTTGAATCACGCTGCATACCATTTCAATCTAACACAATCAGCCTAATCTCACAGTGATACTATAGACAGGTAGGCTCCATATCTATAGGAGTTGGTAAAGATTTACCTGGTGGGGCTACCTGGAACAGCTGACTACTGTCAAGGTTGATATACTTTAGGTAATTTAGATGATTGGTAGCAAAGCTAACTTATTATGAGTTCAACTGATGCTATA